>VZTF01004373.1:5856670-5980862 GCA_013397755.1 Cnemophilus loriae | reverse complement strand
GCACCACCTCTGCCTCCTCCTCCGGCCGCTGCCGCGGCGGCGCCGCCCGCCGCTGGCGCCCCGGGGAGCGATCGCCCGCACCGCGGGTAAGAGGCCGCCCGGGGCGCGCCGCGCCTCTGCCGGGAAGGGGAGGCGAGCGCGCCCGGTCCCGCAGAACGGGGCTCGTCCAGCCCCGAGCTTCGGCTCCGCGAAGATGAAGCTCGCGGTAGGTTCCAGCCTCGAAGAAAAAGCGAAGTGCCCGGCCCGTTTCATTTGGCTCGGACGCCAAGGGTTGAAGTTCGGTAAAACTCACACAGAGAAATCATGCAAGAAAATTTTTGTGAATCCTAATCAGTCCCTTGTTGAGCAGTGTTGGCAGCTTCACTTAAGACAGTATGCAGCTATTTTTGGCTGCAGAAAAAAAAGATTTTGCAGTGTCAGAAAAAGTAATCTGAAGAGCACCATAATTATTTGTAGCCTTCCTATTAATGACATCTTGGAGCCGTCTTCGAAGAGAAGTAACATCTCATTCAGAGCCCTAAATAAAACAGCACAGATCCTGTGTTCCAGTTACACTGTGATTAAAAGTTTTTTAAAAATGGACATAGCTATCAAAGTAACACACTACAGCCTGCTCAAATCTCAGCTATACAAAAGGAAAATGTTATATTCCCTATACTCTTAATTTTTTGCTTGATTATTGAACCTTGTCTAAATATTTAAAAAGCTTTTGACTTGTTTTCTGCATCACTTGTGTACATCTTTTGGTAATTAGACTGTATGGGAACCAACTGTGGGGGCAGATCCCTGACTGCCTCGACTAGATGCTGGCAGTCTGCTCATGTTACACTGCTCTTATTCTTTGGGAATCCCATTATGTTACTATTCTGGGAGCAACATTCTGGGAGTTATACATAAAGGTGTCTCTAGCAGGCTCTCAGATACCCCCTGGTTTTTTTGATTTATTTTGTATCATTTCCAAGATGGTATTTCAGCATGCTGCTACACAAATAAATATTTTGATGCTAGAAAGTAATCACTTCATTTCCAATCAAAATTAAATCTAAAGTTTAAATAGAGCTGTATTTTAGGAGGTTGTATATTCATTAGAAAATTATTGAAGAACTAATTTTTTAAATACCTTCACAATAGAGTAAAGCAATGAAATAAAGACAGGGGTAGAAGTTAAGTGGAACAGCTATGAAAATACAAAATAGCATACATAAATTAAAAAACCTATTGTTCTTCACTGGACCCTTACAGCACTTCAGATCAAAGCATAGGATTAAAGCCTAAAGAGAGCATAGTCCAGGATGCAAAATCCATCTGAATAGAAATACAACATTACCAATTTGAGTTTTAACATATTAAAAATCTCTCAAAAGTACCACAGACTGGTATTGAAAGGAAGTTCTTTTGCAGCACTTTATTAAAACCTGCTTGACAAATCATGCACAGAAAATATTATTTCAATAACTGAGTGCTGTGCAAGGAGAAGCCGCGTAACTAAATCACAAAACAGGATGAAACATACCACTCCCGCTGTGCCATCATAATATCAGCTGGCTTCATTATTTATTTCCCTAGTTCTCCAGCACTTTCTTTCTTCCTCCCACAATTCATAGAACATCCATCATGGGATCAAAGGCTTTTATGTAATTTCCACCAACTGCCCTGTATAGCAAATTTAAAGTGTCATAATTGAAAGCTAGCAATCATAGTCATGCTGGCTCAAGTCTCAGTCTAATCAGAAAGTTTTAAAAAGAAAGTGATTGAAATCTATGATAGTTTATATGTTCTGTGTACAAACATATTCCATTGGCTCAGGGACACTAACGTTTTCCTCAATCTAGACTGTATTTCTCTCCACCCCATAAAAGATTGCTAATTTAAAGGTTTACAAATTAAAATATATTTTGTCCTTTCTCCACCGACTAATGGATACTATTTCTCCTCTTCTTTTCAAATTAAGTAGAAATCAGCCTAGAGGACAATTAATTTAAAAATTCTAATTCTAATTTCCATTCTCTTTATGTTTAAATTATTGTGTTTGGTTCAAAACAATCTCCTTTTCCTTCTCCTATTAAACAGACAGACAGAAGCATACCCAAGAGTTAAAATCAGATACCATGGTTTGTTTTTGTTTTAATACACGTCAGTCTTACTGGTAAGTTTCAGTGGAATTTATGTTTAATGTGGTAGAAACATTGCTCCCTGTATGCAGCAACTCAAAAGACTGTGAAGGTGCCATTCCAGAGTCATCCCAAAAGATGAAGGCACTAAGTAAGCTTCCTTAGTTCCTTTACAGATAGCTCTCCACCATACTTCTTCTTATGCTTAAAAAAAATAAATTGGGTATTGATCAATGTCTAAAATATCAATGTCTGGTGTAGATCCTGTAAATTAGCTGTAAATGTTTAGGGGAAAAAGAAAAAAAGAAGAAAAGTTAATTCAGATTCAGTGCCAAACTGAACACAACCACTGCTCACTGATGCCTTTTCTGCCATTGAATCATTCAATCCAAAGTTTTGTTATACATTTCTTTTCATATTGCTTATCTACTCAGAATAACCAGCTTTACAGAAGACTTAGCTACTGAAAAAGGGGGTGCAGTGGATTTGAGGCTGTAGTCCACTTCTCTAAATTTCTTATTTGTATAAAACTTAATTTAATGGAAATATTTAGGAGTACTGCCACTTTTACCGATTATGAAAGTAATGTCCTTCGTCACTCACCAAAAGCACATTTAAAAACCTATCTTTTTCTTGGTACGGGCCTTCATTTAGTACTTCCTTACAGAATCCTAGAAAAGGATCTAAGCATGGTGGCTTGGAGATCATCAATAGCTACTGAAATATTTTCCTTGACTTTGATCAGGCATCCTCACTGCAAAACTTAACCCATGGGAAACTGTTCTACACCAAACTTCCAGCTAAGGCTCCTTAGTTTTATCCATTCATTTGCATTATTGCCAGGACAAATAACTTCAGTTCAAAGAGAAAGACATCATTGCTGCAAAATCATTTTCTGCAGTGCTTGACCTAGCAGCCTGCACTTTGCTATCTAGAAATTTCCCTTTTGTTTAGTATAAAAGTTGGTCCCTTTTGAAAATTAATTAACAAGACAAGAATCCTTAGAATTCAGCTTTTTGACACCAGTTGATATTCAAGGATTACAGGATTATTGGGATTTCTTTGTTCTCAGGGATTCCCTTTTTAAACTGTTAAAATTAAAACCATTGGCATCTAACATTAGACTTTCTCTGTGCTACAGACTAAATGACTGCAATAGTGTAAAACCCTTCCAACCTTTGCTATAATAAGGGGTTAGTATGATGCAAAAATGGACAGCACCAGGCTGCATCTCAAGAAAAGTGTTTGAATTACCCAAAGTAAATTACATATCTCTAAAGCTGTCCTAAACTTAGAATGGAGAAAGCCCTAGCACTCATTTTATTTAGCTGACTTACATTAGGATTTTTCTCTTTACCATAGTTTTTCTTCCCAATTGTGATGTAAGGTCTCACACAACAACAGGTATGCACAGAATATTAATTTAACATCCTGTAAACTGATGTTCATTGTTATAACCTCTGACTATAAACAATAAAATGACTGATTGCAAATTTATGCTGCCTCTTAACTGAAAGCTGTGCACAATCTAAACTGTGTATAGCTGAAGCCATGCCACTAAATAAACAGTCTTAGATTCAACAAAAAATATTAGGAGCTAACAGCACATGACCACTAAACATACTTACCATGATACATACCTTCCTGCAATAGTTTTCCAAGTGACAAGCTATGAGATAGCATATTCAAAATCTTTTTTTTTTTCCCAGTTACACTTACAGAATTTGGTAATATAACAGAGCAAGACGGTCCCAAATCAATTCAAGAGACATTTCTATATAATTTCTAAAACAATGGCAGAAATAATTATTTCTTTAATGAGATGCAGTTTCCCCTGACTTTGCTCCTGCATAGCTCCTCTCCACTTATATATCTGCTGCATTCCTTCTCTTTTTCTTTAGGGCTTCAAACTTTCTGTTCAATATTTTGCCTATTCTAGAAATTGAGAATATGCGAAACCCTTCAAATGTAAAACCCTTCAAATGTAAAATGCTGAACTATTAAAACCTTAAAAAAATTGTCAAACAGTATTTAGACCAATTCACTTCCAAACCCAGAACAGTGTAAATGCATTATTGTAATGATTCTCATTTTTTCTTACTAGGTTTTCTTTACCAAAGTCAATTCTTTTCTCCTAATTAAAATGGCCTTTTACATATTTGAACACTTACCCTTCCTTACTTAATCTTTTTGTTTTACGCTAAATAAGATCAGTGTTTTCAAAGTCTTTATAAATTTTTGTTTTCTAAAGTTACTCTCCTAACTGTCATTTGAACAACATTTATTCAGAGGTTCATTGAAAGATGATGCTCAACACTGAAAAAAGGTACTTCAAAACTGACCTGTGTTGTGCAGAACAAAACACCCCAGCCCATTCTTCTGCATGTACATTCCCATGTGGTATTTGCTGTCTAGGCAGATTAATTTTAAGCTTGCAATAGGATGTAATTCTTGTATCTTTTTTGAGGATATTCTATCCAGCTACATGTTCCCTTTCCTGTAGTTGTACATCTGACTTCCAATGTAAGTGGAACATTCGCATTTCCCAAGAGAAAGGTGTCCGCTCTCTCCTATTTTTTAGTCATTTTTTTCACTTTATGAAAATTATTTCCAATCTTAAGTCTATCTGTCTTTGCTATGCTTGCTCCCTAGGTCTCATCTGTACATATAACACAGTGGAGGTGTATTGCGCCTGTGCTGCCCTTGATTCCTTGTGGTCAGCAAAGATGTTACTGACCTATTGCAAAGTTTAGTTAAAGGTCAACAATTCCCTCCTGACTTGCTGATCCAGACTGCAGGGTTTGCTTCAGCCCATCATACTGATTCAGAATCCAAAAATGCCTAAATGTGGGGACATTCAGGTCTGAGATTCTTGCTTAGGTCCAACCTCATTTTTCACACAGTTGAAAATAGTTGGAGATGAATGTTAAAATGATGAAAGAGAGATTTGTGGTTTGGGTTGGGTCCTGGTTTGGGTTTGTTGGTTTGTTGGTGGTTTTTTTTGTTTTCCTTGATACATCAGGTAGCAAACCTCTGGAATTTGTTGTTACGAGAGGTCTAAACTGTAAGGTTTAAAAATGGATCAGACATAGTTCTGGAGATCAGGACCATAAAATGATTTTTTAAATAAAAGGGAGTCAGAGGGGGTGAAAGGTAGGAGTAGTCCAATGTTGGATACTTTATTCAATGAATACAGATGCTGGAGAAGCATGAGGGAAATGGACTGCAGTAGCAGACAGTGTGCTCTCCCTAAATAGCATATTCAATTGCAATTGTTGGAGACAAAAAAAAATAGATAAACAGTCTAGACAGATGGTTTGTCCAAGCCAATAGGACGTATCTTATATTTTGAGGGAAACTGAATCAATTTCTCATTGATTCAGGTCCAAACCACAGAGTAAATTTGGTCTTGTCTTATAGTCTCATGTTCAGACCACTATACTTAGTCATAACAAAAATATTTATTTTTATACATCATTTCACCAAAAGTCAGTCCAACAGATACGGTTGAAAGGAAGTACACAGGAAATCAAATCTGTAAAATAGTCTTCATAATTTTCAATGAAATGAATAAAGAGTGCCCTTGCCATCATTGAAACTAGATTTAATCATTCAGTCAGAAAAAGAAAAAACCTAAACCAAACCCCATGTATCAGCTTTTTGGATGCATCTCACAGAAAAACAGTAAAGCAGCAGTTTCAGATATTGTATTTCCTTTGTTGTTGTTTTGGGTTTTTTTAATAACAAATAAGACAAAGCAAAACAAGAAACCTGCATACCAACTTTCAGTCAGGAAGTTACCATTAGTAACAGTTTGAATTTGCGGCATGCTTAACTTGGTTGCTAAGTACGTTTTGTTCTCTGCTAAACAAGTGCTTAATAAAAACCATAATATGTTCCCTTCAAAAAGTTGTATGTTTTGTGCTGAATTGAGTGTTATTGTTGCAATCAGACCTCAGGACACATCCTGGGCACAGACCTAGAAGGATGAGGAACCAACATCTCTAAGAATTCAAAATTCAATCCCTAACCTTTTCACTTTTCAAAAGCTGCTAAGAAACAAAAAACAAACGAACAAACAAATAAAAGCAATGATAACAAATTAAGGAACAAAGGTGCACTGATATGGAGATTTGTGATGTGGCCTCAGAGGCCACAAACAATTCCTTCCTTCGCTGTCTGGCCAAAAAATTTCATTTGCCTACACACTCAACACTGGGTGGCAGAGGTCCTAGTTCCCTGTGATATAGTGAAAGCCATGCAAATTTCCGCCATTATCATTAATGAATTTATGTAATGAGACATGCTTAGACCAGCTCTTGACTGCTTTTTACTTTCAGCATAACCTGTTAATCTGTCTCTGATCAGTGTCTTGATGTTCAACACTTCAGGCTAAACTAGGCAACTGATGCATGCAACATGGTACGAGATTGTCGCTGGGCAAAGCAGGCTGCAGTAGAGCACATCCATCGTCCTTCTGGTTGCTTATCTCTTTCTAACTTGAATTTAAACAGCTACTACTGACCTAAAAAGCAGGTAGCATGCTGGGCCTAATCTATTTTTTGAATTCCTATCCCATCATGAACATACAGCTATACTCCACAGGGACACTTCAACTAATCTGTCCCAGCATAAAATTCTTAAGTGCAAAGGGTAGATCAACAGAGCATTTTCAGGAGCAGGTTCCAGCTGTGGAACTCAACCTAATCTTCTCTATTGATAATGAATATAAGCCTGAGTGTATTCAAAACTAAAAGTAACCCCAGCTTCTTAGTAAGACTCCCTGCAGTGATGGCATCTTCCCAGGGTAACCAGCTGATCTGGAGAGAGAAGGAGGAGGTAGAGTGACAAGCATGTAAATTTAAAAAAGCTGAAAATTGCAAGTATTTTACTAAAAAAAAAAAAAAAAAAAAAAGGTTCCAAACTGTGGATTACTACATTAAAATAATTTTCAGAGATGCGCAGACATTACCTTTGCTTACTTTTTCTGCCTTATAATTCTGAGTGGTCACAAATTACCTTTTATGTAACTGTATGGCCACTCGTAGATATCTCGCTTAAGCAGGATCGAGAAAAGTCCGAGTCATCCTTCCATATTATTTTTCTGTTCCCTTGAGATGCGACCGTTCAGGAGCAGCCCCTCTGCCGTGGAAGGACTGTGGGACGTGGTAACATGCCGGTGTCATGCTAAGTTCTGAGTTGCCCCAGCTGAGGAGGTACAGAGGAGGTCAGACTGTCAGACCACCTGATGTTAACTTACTTTAATCTGTTTTATGGACTGGTATACAGTCAAGGACAACCACTCCAAGCCCATGAGCTCAGGTACATGGAAAGAGAAGAAAGAAGAGAGACAGGATTTTTTTCTTCTGGGATCTGGCCACATTAGGTAAGTAACCTGGTGAAGTTCAGTGAACCCTAACTACATGGTGCTGCTGCTGAGACTACAAAGACAGCCACAAGAGAGATGAGAAAAGCTATACTATAGTTTTAAAAGCGTTTTTCTGCTTCCAAGGCATTGCAGATAGCAGATGGCTTCACCACATACTTTTTGCTCTTGAGTCACTCCTAGTAAGTTTTTAATATTTTATAATGAAAATAGGTGTTTATTAGTGGATTTCTGGAGTTCTAGTGTTCTAGTTGGTAAAACTGCATAAAAATCAAAATAGTCCAAAGGAATATTGGTTTCCACACAATTCTGAAGCTATTCACCTGACAGGCTAATGTTTATAGCCCACAGTTTTGCGCTGAAATCGTTAAGGCAACTGGAGGGAATTAGGAGCCATAATTAATTGTAATAATATCCTTTTACATTGTAATAGCCTTCTTTCAAATCACATCTGATTTTCTTAGTCCCTATTCCTTTTCTTGCCCTTATCCACGTATGTTGATCATCTAAGCCAAAAGGGGTAAGACTCAAATGAGAAAGAGATGTATTCGGGTAGTGATATTTAAAGCAAGGCTGTTAATATTCATAGGAGATCTTGAAAGGTCATTTGATTTTTAAAACTATGGGGGTAAAGTGTATTCCTTTTTTTTTTAAACAGAACTTCAAAGTCTGGATATACAGTAGTTTCAAAGGATTTTCTGCACATAGTGTGACCTATTGTTTAGTTAAACTGTGTAACAGATCTCTTGTTAAATAATAATGCTGAGTGCCAGTAGGAATTAAACAACTTTTTGAGTTCAATCTACTCTCAGTCAAGGTCAAAAAGAGCTGGGATCAAACTCAGTGAGTTTTCAAAAGCTTACACTAAATATACAATATCAAAGTTCATAATTAAGAAGACTCATTTCATCAGTCAGCTTCATGTTTGCACAGCAGTGGGAGTAATTATAACACAACTCGTTTTTTCAGGTTGGCTTGAACACTTGACCTTACAAGCAAACTCCTTTTTTTCCCCCTTCCTAAGATGCAAAGCCAAACCATTTGGTTTAACAAAACAGAGCTGTCAGTTTGACATTTCAAAGCATGTTTAAATGCTTTCTTTCATTAAAAAGATAGTTTATCTTTAAAATAGACATTTACAGGCTATTTCTCCTAATTTTTACTGTGCAAAGATTAAAAAAAAATGTTTCTGCTTTCTTGACATTTTCTTAAGGTCATCAGTTGAACTGTATTTGTTCTAGCCTCTAGAATACATAGAAATCTTCAAATCCATGCAAATGCCAGGATGCCTCAAGGGCATTGTTGCCTTGATATTCCTCTTGCATCATGCCAACATTTACTGACCAAAGAATGTGAAATCCAAACGGAGAACTACAATTGTTTTCAACAGTAGTCATGTGTGGGCAGATATTCATCAAAACTAGCTGTACACAGAAAGAGTAAAACAAATAGGAGAGGATCTCATCTCCCTTCTGTCATCCCAGAATTAAGGCTCTAGTGTAAAGCCAAGTGTCTGATGGCCCATTACAGTCAATGAAAAACAAAACAGGCTTCTTCCAAAGAGGAAGTAAGTTTCCATTTCTTTGGCACTTTCTTTAGGAAACGTGCTAAATTGTGTTTTCTCCCAGTTGGTGGTAGAAGGAGACTATATGCTAACTTTGAGATCCCTAAAGTTACAGAAAAGAAGTCTCATGTTGAGAATCTACATTAGAATATCTGTCCCTGGGGAGATCCAATGCCATAAGGGGACGCCAAATAAATATAGGTGGAAAGAGGGACAGGAACTTAGTCTCCAACATGGCCATTTGATTATCAAAATGGAGCAAACATTATAGTGGCATAATTGATAAAATAAGAGGGGTATTTGATTATTGACTGATAATGCTTTCATATTAAAATTGGTGTTTTGCTCATCTTTTTAGCTCTTTATTGAACAAAAATTGAAAGGTGTGACAAAGGGGGATTAGACATGTCAGTATGTTTTACTGGAGAATTATGGAGTGAATGAAAAAAATTCAATTAATTGATCAAATTCAATTGCAATTGATTAAGTCTGTCTAAAAAGTTGTTAGGTCCTTAATGGTCTCATCTTGCTCATGGAGTGATTTCTATTAAAGTACTTTGATTTCTATCGGAGACATTTGGATTGTCAAAATCAAGCCATATAGAAATAGGATATTGCTAGATGATCTGACATTCTGATTGAATTTTGGGATGCAGTTATCCATTGGGAAAAATGCCATAAAAAAAGCTACGTGATCTACAAAGTGTGAAAGTAGACTACAGATTAGATGGAGGAAATTGCATTTGAGACACAGCAGGAGTGGAAAAAGTTTAAAAAGTTGAGGTAGAGCAAAAAACAGATTAAGAAGATTCCAGGTCAAAAAAGAAAAAAACCCCTACATTTCATCTAATCAGTATGAAGTCTTTTTAAAGTAACCCTAACTAGAGTAATAACTTCACTGAGTCAAAAACTTCTCATTTAATACCCCTAGGCCCAGAAAAACCTGACATCTCCCTCCCCCATCTCTCCCCCCGCATTTTTTTCCTGCCAATCTTTTTAACTCTGGAAACTAAAAACCAATTTGTCTCTTTCTAGTTAAAGAACCTCTCTTATAAAAGTCTACGTTGTGAGACAAACTTGCTAACAATTATAGTGATCTGATTAATCTGTTAGACATAGGTGGAACTGACTCTTTCATGGCTCCTTTGGTATTTCAGCAGTAATGCATTCAGAGTAGTCTGGTTAGCAAAGTGAAAAGATACTGCTCAACAAGTAAAGGTTACAATTTTATCAAGGAGAAATATTTTTAGGTTGTGTTTTGCCATTAGAGAGAGCATGCCATTTTTCTATCCTTTTTTCTTTGCACTGCAACTACAAGTTTCTACAACATGTATTATTGATAATCATAACTTTATGAAGATTTTAATGTAACACAGTGATGCCTTGCTGGACTCTGTATGATAGTAAGGATGTTGATTTTTTTTTTTTTTTTTGAGTGAACTAGAACAGATTTCTATAGAATTGTTATGTTTTTATAGAGTATGTTAATTCCTGGAATTGCTATGTGTATCACATAATATATACAAAACATATGTACCTGCCATGTAAAAACCCTGCTACATAAAAAAGTGGGCAGCTGGGTATTTTAAGAGTCCAATTTTATTGTAGATAAAAAAGCGCCATTTAACAAAATCTCACACAAAATCTCTTAGATTTTATTGTGGATGACTAACATACCTAATATTAAGGATTAAAATCCAACATTGCTTCATTTCCCCCTCTTCCAGACTAGATTTAGAATTCTGCTCCCAACAGAAATGAGAAAGGTGAAAAAAAAAAACCAGAACTGAAAAAAACCAACCCTACTTGAGGAGGGGAGAAACATGAAGCATTTCACCTACAATTATGAAATCTTATGGCTTAGAAATATAGATACCTGAGACAAAGTGCATGCCTATTTCTATCTCATTGAAGAGGAACTCCTCTGATTCAAACCATAGCTCTGATCATAAGAGATTCTTGTCCAGCTATGCAGGACTGATTATATGTCCAGATCAGGTTTTTGAAGACTATCATAGAATGGTGTTTTCAATAAGAGTCTCAGGTTTTCACAAACTAGTGGAGAAGCACTCAGAGTTCCCTTACTCATGTATCACTGTGGTAGTCCTTATACTCTAAATGTATTATGAGTATTATGTATTATTTTAGCAAACCAGATGTGAATACTCCCCACAGGTTGATCCATTCCTTCTGTTGGAACCATGTTTATGGTTATAATTTAAACAGCACTATTTTTCCTTTCTGCATGTCACAAGAATTAAATGGAAATGGAACTACTGTGTTCCAGGTATTCAGGTATTCTTTTATTTATAGCTAAATATCAATCATTCTATATAAGTGGTCTGATTTTCAGAAGTATGTTTTATGGACTACTAAATTTAGTTTATCTGAATACAACACTCGGTTTCTTTAATATTTGAGACTCAGAAAATTGTGCCCAATATCTCTATAGGCATTCTCTTTGCAAATGGTAAATGCCTACCTGGGAATGAGGAAATTCCATACTTATTCACTGTAAGCTTCTTGTGCAGAAAATCCTAACAGCTCAACTGAATTAATAGCAGACTAGAAAGAGAGCACCAGCCAAGGTACGATTTCCACATGAGAGACCTGTTCTTCAGAAGCACTGTACTTTTTATTTCTTATTTAGAGTGCTGATTGTCTTTTACAAAATTATGACCAGATAATAATTTCACTGCAATTTTTTCTTCTGAATCTAGCTGGTCTGCTGCATAGTATTTTTTTTTTAAATGGTACCATGTATGTAGCCTTCAGCATCACATAATTAAGAATAAAGTAGCACATAACTTCCTCTTTTACAGAGGCTTCTGCTTGACTTTTATTAAAACAAGGAAGAGGTAGTTGTCTTTACCTTTTTTGCCACCTATTTGAGGTAACAATCCTAGGAAGTTGCAAAAATTACAATTACATTATTACATTCATTATGTATTCTTACTTCAAAGAAGAAAAAAATTGCGTGAAGTAACATATCCTATTAATCACAGAGATTTGAATCCATCTAATCTTTTTCTATAATTTTGGCTAGACATCTATTATAATGTCAAATACTATTAGTGAAGCTTTAGCTACTCAATACGTGCAGCACAAGTTCTTGCATGAGAATTGACACAACAGAGCTATAAGACAATAAAAGGGCAGCAGGGCCTGTGGCCTCTGCTCTCCAATTCCGTTATGTGAAGAAAAAGCGAATTCACTAGGAGCTGTCAACTCTAAAACATCTCAGTTCAACATGATTTCACCAAAGATCAAATGGAAAAGGCTAATCTTGTTTTCTAGACACTTAAATCCCATTTTCCCAGGCAGATTTACCCCAGGTTCATCCAAATGTGTCTTAAGCAGAATATCTTATTCTGAAGTGTCTTTTTTTTTTTCTAATACAACAGGCACAATGGCACTGAATACATCAGCGTCACAGTTATTGTTTCCAAAGATCAGGCAGAAGACCACAAGACATCTATGGAAAGTAGAAAGCATGTCACTAACATTCTTACTGTACATTTATATTTTATTAAAATATTTATTTATACTTGCATATCAGAAATTTTCAGCTTGATATCTTCCCACACTTGTAATCATCCTGCATTGGTAGAAAGCAACACAAATCTTTAGTAGTCTTTTTTCTAAGGCCTTTAAGTTCTTCTTGCTTTTGTTTAAATAATAGATTGACAGGAATGCAATTTACTAATGCTTGGTGTTTTGTGCATGAAAGATATCCTGCTGCTCAGTCACACACATGCTACCATAATAGTGAAAATGAGATTAATAAACTGTGTAGCCAAAATGTTGCTTAAGATTGGTCACCTACAGAAAAACTGTAAAGATACTGAAAATATGGGATATAGACAGGTATTTCCCCCTTTTGGCATCCAATATTTAACTCTGAAAGATTTGCTGTCTCCATTTCCAGGATTTTTACCATTTCCTTTCAGTAAGATTTTATTTTCAATTCGAAGACCAAGGTATTAAAATGAAGTAAGACCTATGGTGTACTTAATTAGCAGAAAAATTTACCAAGTATTTACCTGTGAATCTGGGTCAAGTCACAGTGTTTATAAGTTACACTTTGGATATAATTTAGAGCCTTGTGCTCATTATTTGCCTTGGGGATGGGGATGAGGGGGAAGGTGATATTCCAATACTAATAAAATCCAAAATTTACTAAAAATCAATAACAAAATTTTCCACTATCCTCAGTGAGAAAGTTTCATGCCTAGTGTTTTGCTTTTTAGGCAGAACAGTACCTGATGAGGAAATCTAGACACATTTTGGTTTTACAAATGCATTGGTCTTGGCACAATTGATAGCAACATAGCACTGGTGTTTTGTGTTGCAAAACCAATCTCTGATTCTCCATCAAGTTCGGTCCTGTATTGAAAGCAAGGGAAGGGTTCCTTTTCCAACTTAGCATACTCAGCAACATATCTTTCTATTTCTTCAGTCTATAGGAATTAAAATGTAATTTAAGGACAAGATGAGGCTTACACTAAGCTGATTCTGTCATTGCAAAAGTGCTTTATTTTCCATTTAAAAATTAGTACTTATTTTGAATAGAAGAAAACAAGCCAAGAATCTTGACAGTTTGTACTATTTTAACAAATAGCTCCCACAAAAATACTTCTTTTTAAACTGTGTAAACTTACAGGTGTGTACGATCAGAAGTGAAGGGCAAGGCTTAACTGGTTGTTTTCCTTCTGTTAAAAAAGGACTTTTTTTTCTATAGTTTCGAACCTCTAATCACAAGTGATGGAGTAGGGAAAACCTCATATACCACTGTATGCATCTGAAAATATTTATACCTAGTTCTGAAAGCAAAACAAGAAAACAACCAAATTATTCCTCCTCCCTTAAAAAAAAAAAAAACATGAAAATTAATGTTTTGCAACTTTGAAGAAGAAGAATAGTAAAAACAAATGCTATACAATATGGGAAATTTGCTAAAACCCCAGGCCTTTTCAGATACCAAGCATCAGATAATTTTTTTCTTGTTAAAAGAAATGTAATAATTCCTTCTTGAACTTTGTATGAATAAAAATTTGTAAAGGTGATTTAGCAGGGTTTGCTGAGCCATAAAAGTCCATCAGAAGAAAGGAATTCTTGCCAGCCTCTGTAAAACTCCAACAATACTGTTAAAGATGACTGCTGGGAACCCACAGCAAACCACCATAGAGCATGAGCCAAAAACCAAAACCACATACTACCAAGTTTCTTTTCCTTGGAATCACATAAAATGTAATAAGTACAAATTGAGAAATATAGGAGTCTATTATTTTCAGGGTTAATGGACAGTGTACTACCTCAGCCAATAAACTGAAGGTACAGGAGTTTATAAGATTGAACATTTAGTTTTAAGATTGCATATTAAGTCATTTTAATGACATTGCTTTGACCAGGCAGAGAAAAATTGTGAAATATATAATTTAGTGTTGCAAAGAAAATGCAATCCTAGCCAAGAACTTTTTTTGTGTGACTCTGAAATTGAATTTTTTGAAAGTAATTTGCATTTGAGACAAAACCCCCCAACTTTCTGGCTGCGAAAAATAGGGAAAATGCCAGAAACAAACAAACAAACAGACAAACAAACAAATTTATTCATCAGAATAAAATAAGAGATTTAGTAAACTAGTAAATAAATAATTAAAAAGTGATCTCAGTTAAGACAAAAACAAACAAACAAACAAACCAAAAAACAAAAAAACCTCCAAAACTCCAGAGCAGTTAGCAGATGAAAATATCTTTACTTTCTCCATTAAAAATAAATAAAGCAGCTACTTTACCTCTCTTATTACCATAGTGTTTAAACTTTAATAACTACAGAATGAGAAATAAGTAAGCAAAAGACAAGAATAATAACAATACTAGATTAGGCAGCATGTATCAAATTAGATGAATTAGTTTGCTCGTATGTAACAGAGAGTATCAGAATTTTTTATTTTCTACTTTAAAATAGTGAATATGAATATATTGTTGTCCAATCAGAACAACTGTGAAAACTATGTAAAATGTCAATAAAGGAAACCAGAAAGGACCTGAAAGAACCTGAACACATATTTTTTACAAGATGCAACATTCTCTGATGAAATGTGTTAGTCATTTTAAATGTGATCAAATCAACAAAAAATTGCCTTCATAGATGATATTGCTTGTATAGGTTAAGTGAAAAATAATAAATTATTTGAACCAAAAGTGACTGAGAAGCAATAAACATGAAAATCATAAAGACTTTTTCAGGCAGCTGTGTCCTCAAAGTAATGTTTCTTTTTCAGGGAAGTAAGACACTTTTTCTAGAGGTAAATTCTGACATTTTGTACAAAATGCTTTCCTACTTTCAGTTTTCTTGTTAGGTACCCTCAAATATTTCTGGAATAGATGCAGCTTGTCTGTTGAAATAGTGGGGAAAGAGGGTCTCTCTAGCCTGCTATCTTGACTCTTACAGTGACCAACAGCAGGACCCTGAGGAAGATGAAAGCAAGCACATAGCTATACTTTCTCAGAATATTATCTAAACCTCAGCAAGATGCAGCTTAAAAACTTCTTGAGCAGAAACATTATCTATTTTTTTATGTAACAGTTCTTATTTTTCTTCCAGGAATCTGAACTGTCACACTATGAGATCATGTGGATTTTCACTATCCATAACACCATGTGGCAGCTCAATAAGTTGTGTGAAGAAACATCTTCCTTGGTTTGCTCCGAATACTACTAGTTTTATTTTATGCCTTTCATTCTTATGACAGAACTGAAATAAATCCCTATCCACCTTCTCTTCCACACTTCATTTTGTAAACTTCCTTTCATATATTCTTTAGTTTTCTTTTTCATGAAGGGTCCTAGTCAGTATGCTTTTTGCTCATGCAAAATGGTTTTATATGTTTGATTATCTTTGTCATCCTTCTCTAAACCTTTCTTCATTCATAACTGAAATGAATAAAAAAGAATTGTATACAGTTCTTGGATGTTTGTTACAGATAAAAATAATCACAGTGGTGTTTTCTATTTAATTTCTTTATTACATTCCTAATAATTTTTAACCTTGATTTCTTCCTTTACTACTAATCATTAAGTCAAGAAATATTCCCTATATAGTTACAAAAATTTGCTCCCGAAGAGAAATTTAAACAAACAAAAGTTTTCTTTCACATTGCATGTCATATAGCTTTTTGTGCCAAGCCTATGACTTGATTTTAAAGTTACAGATGCTTTAATAAAGATCTAAGGTAGAAATCATGCAATGTTTGAAAAAAAGTGCTCAGTTTGCTAATATCACAAAACCTGCCCTTGCTAAGCAGTAGTGTTAGTGTTTCCTGGACAGCCTACTAATGCTGCAATAACTTGTTCTTCCTAAAGTCTTATCTGACTAATACAGACCATCCAGGATCTTCTTCAGAAATAAAGATACACTAATACTTTAGGCTTTCATTCTGTCGATAAGAAAAGGCTCAACAATGCACGGTAGTACCTGAAAGGGACTACCAGTGCTATTGCTGCTAGAATAAGATCAGGCACTCCTGTTACTGTGTCCTGTTACTCACATGGACCCCACAGCATTCTGCTATGTAATGGAGAGTAATTTATATTAATGCCCTGTATGAACCAAGGCTTGCAGCAGCAGAGTCATCTTCTGCAAGAGCTGCTGATGTTGTATCAGTCAGTGTATCAGAGGCCGTTTTGCCCAATGAGCAACTGACGGTGACATCTGTCACAGTCATTCAACTGACGGTCATTTCTGGAAAATTACATTCATAGGAAAAGATCTGTACATAAGAGATATAATATTCAGTTGGGTTGTGGTCAAGACGTTTCCTGTTGCCGGCTCTCAAAAGATTTACAGTTTTCAGTTTGAGTTTTTTATTATACCATAAAAGATAATTTTAAGTGATCTTCACTTTGAATTTAGGGTTAGTTAAAGAGCAGAAAATCTTAACAGATTCCATACAAATGGGAAATAAAATTCCATAATAATTCCATAAAATGGAGTCTCATTGCAAGCCCAATGTTCTCTTTACTTCAGACGTTTGGCTCCAGAAAGCTTGAAACAAATGAAAAACCAATGGTAGAAATGAGAACATTTAATGTAGCAGAAATATAAGACAACCAACAAACTAAAGCAAGTACTAATAGAAACGAGATCGATTTGTAATCAGTGAGCACAGCACTCACTGAAACAAACCATTACTAGAAGTCCTCTAGTTAGATCTAGATATGTTTTAAGATGTGTTCTAGGTTACAAAACTCAAGCTAAAAAATTCTTACGTATGGTGTTATGCTGGTCTGATCAGCTTTAAATCAGGAGAAACAAAAAATGTATTTCATTCCTTTCCCTCTTCCAACTCTCAGTAATGTTTCCTAGTAAAACAGAGCACTTAGACATCAGTGCTATGTGCATTTTTTATCAGATGACCTTGCTGTCCTAGCCCACAAAATACAAACTGTGTGGCAAGGATCTAAAAGGCCTATTAGCCTTTTTTCAGAAGGTATAGGTATGAACATGTCATATTTATTAGTACTTTTTGGCATCAAAAATACTTGGCAAGGGATGCTATAAACCAGAAAACATTTGTTACTGTTCAAGCTCACAGCACCAAAATTTCTAAGTAATATGGTCTCTGAAATATCAGTATACTTTTAACTGTGTTCATCTTACAGGTCCTGTGCATTTCAAGTAAGAGTTCTTGTGATACGAATTATCAAACTGCCAGTTGTGGCTTTCTGTACTTCCACTTCTCTGCTTCTCCTTTTCAGTTGCCCAGCATGGAACATCTATATGAGTGCAGTTCAAATGACATAAATGGATCCATATGCACTGGTGAACTCACAAGCTAGTTTCTCCAAGTGAATAGTAACCAAAAAGCAGGTCATAAGCCTCATTTTTGCAATTTTTTACTTCTTGGTTAGTATTTGAAATGCCTCTGAGACACTACCTAACAAGAAGAGTTCTGTAATAAATACTAAAACTGTGAACTTTATAGAAGTGAAATATAATTAAAAAGAAGAGTCAAGAGGTTCTATTAGCTTTTTGGAATACTCTGGCATAAGATGCTAGTACATGTAAACATATGTTGAACTATCCATTATGCCATATTGACCACTATGAATAATGTTTTATGATGGCAATTATATCTGTGGTCATGGCTGAAATTCATTAAGTTTTCTTCCACTCATTTATTCTAATATAACCATTTAAGAGTAACTAACAGCTGCTATAGAATGAAAATGCTCAAGTAGTGTGGTCTTCCAAAAATTCATGTCAGAACCAATTCACAGATTACTTGTATTGAATACTGCTTGCACATTTTTAGTGTTGTTCCACAGTTGTTCCATGCTGTGTTGCAAGTATGTCGTAAGTGTTGTTCCATGCCTGTGTTACAGAGACGTGATTGCTGGTGCACCATGGTGCTCAAGGGATGGCTGGGGTGCAGAGAAGCAGGAGGTATTCACTCCTACTAAAAATAAAGAAACATTACAAAATTATATTCAGGATATCATCTACCTAGAGATCTATCTCTGCTAGAGCAGGATAGGAAATTATGGTACTGGTTTGTAATGGATGAAGCACAGGTCTAATACAAAAGACAATATTGCAATCGTAAGAGAGGAAAGCTATTATCATGGTTGATTCTGTAGTGAAAAGAATGCTTTTGTTTGATAAACACCACTGCAGCTGGTTACTGCAGTGTATGGTCTGCACTAAACAAAATAGGAGAGAGAACTGACTCCAAGAGTAGACAAGACTCTGAGACTCTGAAATTGCCTGCCACATTTCTGCAGGCAGTAATTTGTGCTGGAACACATCACATGCATCAGCTAGAGGGACTTCAGAGAGGAAGACACCTTGAGAACTTAGCGTAAGAGGGAAGTCCTAAAATTCACCTTTAAAGTCCTCTTTCTGCAAATGCCAAAAAAAACCCAAACCAAACAAAAAAATCCCAATCAAATAGGAATCAGTTTCTCTCGAGTGCCTGACCATTTTTTCCAAAATCTAGTGGAAAAGAAAGTTTAAGATGAAGGCTCCGTTGTACAAGAAGAGTGATAATTTGTCATTTAGATGCAAAGCAGAACAGCTAGAAACAAATCACAACTTCAGGGCAAGAGGTGGTAAGTGCAATACAAGTAAGCATAATGACAAAATTACAGTTGGTGAGGCACAGATTCTCCTGCACCCCCTTCTCATTTTCTGTTTTCTAATGCTAGGAGTCTCAGATAAGAACTTAAAATGTGAAGAAACATTTTTTTCAAGTCATTATAGTGAGTTTATTTACTCTATATGAATAATTAATAAATATTTTTAAAAGTGATGGTAACAACATTAAGGGGAAGGCGTTTAGGGGAAAGCAACAAAGTACAACACTCTTAGGCCATGAGTTAATGAACTTCAGTTTGCTGACTGTAGCCTCTAAAAGACAAAGAAAAAGATGTTGTAGGGGTCAAACCCAAGGATTAGAATGATTTATTGCTTAAGCATCTATGATATATAGGGTAAAGGAGTTATCAGGGCATTCAAATTAGGTTATATATGCTAGAATCATGTACAGTAAATCATTAGAATTTCTACAAACCCTAGATACAAAAATAATACAAACAGAACCAGGTCCAACAGACAATCTTTCCAGGAGACTGCAGCTTAAACACTGAGCCAGAAACTGGTTACCTAGGGACCAGTAAGGATGGCCTGTTTATATTATGGATGAACAGAGGACATTTGCAAGCAACACCCACTCACTCATTCTCGTATATCACATACACAGTACATTGAAAGGGCTAAATGTTCAGCAAACTCAGTATAATGAGCCAAAGTTAGTAGTGGAGTGGTAGTACTACTCCCAAGAGACACGGAGTGTTTATTTGCTATGTGGGCCTGGGAACTTAGGTCATATTCCTAGTCTTAAAATGACAAATAGCATTACAATTATGGGTATCTTCCGAAGTGAAAAGCAGCCCATGTGGTCTACTGACTACTTGAGTTTCTTTACAAATAAATGGTAATTTAAAGTCAGCACTGACCTGTAAGTCCCCATCCCTTCAAGGAGAATTAATAGTTGGATCTAATCTATGAGGGACTGAGATCCATGTATAAAAGAGATAAAACATTGTTAGCTATAAAAATTAAAGTTAAGCTGTGACAATCAGTAAAGGCAGGAATGCCGTGTCTGTCTCAGAATTACAATAAACCTTCTTATCCTAAGTAACTTACATTTTCCATGTAAGACTACACTAGTATCCACTGCCAAAGTGTGACATGCGATGCAAAAAAGATGTAGTTAGAAAAGCATATTTTGTTCCTATTTTCAGCAGTTTTCTTAATGATATCATGAAAACAAATGAAATAGCAATATGAATAATTTATAAACTGCATACAGAACTATAACCTAGTTTTTCTGTCCATCTAGTTTTCTGTTGTCATGCTACCTTTAACCAGCTCAGACATAACAAAAGCTTCAACGGGACAGAGACCTTTTAAAACACCATAATAAAATACATTCAACCCCACTGTTTGAATTAGTTGTTTAACTTCATAAACATCTGTCCAATCACAGGGCTTTACACAATAAGATAATTAGAATAATGAAATTAATTGGAATATTTTTTCTAAAGAAAAATACTTTACTTGAGATAACTCGAGCAAAAAAAGAACTGAATCACTAATAACTAATTTACAACAAGGTGTAGTCAAGAATTCAACGTACTTGGTTTACACAGACTACTGTTAATCATTTACAGTCAAATTTAGTAGTGATGCTTTTTCTCTCTACTCTTGCCCCAGCCCTTGAGAAGACAATAGAAAAGCTTAAGTAGTCAAAACATGTTTTTGTCTAGTCACTCTTTCGGTAAGAAAAGGTTGCAAATAAAAGGGAAGCATGGGAAAACTTGAGAAGGCAGTAGCTCAGAGATTAAACCTACATAAAAACTTAAGTCAAAGTGAATAATTTAATTGGCTTATGCCTTAAATCAACCAAATAAGCATGTAAGTGGAGCAATATGGACACTTTATCCCAGCAAAATATCCATTAAACACCAAGTCTGGGTGACTTAATCCAGAATTGCTACAAGCTCTCAGGCATAAACTCTTATCCTAATTGCACTCCACCATCACTTGCCTACTGCATGTCCTGATGTTTCACCTGCACACAGCTAGAGGGACCAGCACAGCTGCATAAGAGAAGCTCTTTGCTGGGGTAACCTCAGGGAGAACATTTCTACTCAGCATTGAAAGTAAATTTGTATCCTGAACAATCGTGGAATAAAGAGCCTCGCTCTTCCCATTAATCCACAATTTTCTGCTCTGCAGATTAATCTGGTTTTTGCTCTTAAAACCCTAGTTTGTTACCGGTCTCCATTCATTAGTAGTGAAAAGATCTACAAATTGGAGACTTATGGATATTTGACTGACCATCTTCAGAACTATTTTGCCCCAAAATGGATTTATTTCTAACAGAACTCTTAGTGGCATAGCAATACTCTACCAAAAAACCCAAATTTTTTGAAAACACTCAGCCCTAGGCAGGAGAGACATTCAACTCACTATAAAAATCTAATTGTCAAGAACCTTGAGAGATCATCATACCATGGTTAGCTAACTTTAAATAAAGAGTTAAAATGTTGCTGAGGTCACACTGAAGACAGGGAAAGAGACTGCACTAAAATCCCTGGTTTTGTTCAAATTTTTATCATATTTTTGGATTAATTTCCCCTGCTGCCTGATCCAGCAGCTGCAGTGATGAATTCCAGATCATTTGGAAAAATATTTTCTTTGCCTGAGAGATACCTGAAATTGACCAAACTAAATTCTTTTCTTAGGTAACATGTGTTGTTTATACATAATGGATTATTGTAAACTGAGATTTTTTGGAACATGAAAAAACCAACAAGGCTAATTACCATACCCAAAGCTGCACAGGTAATTAAAACCGTGGAGATAAATACTGTCTTTGAAATCACAATTTAAGCTACTGTTTTCACAGTAACCTAAGGCAACAAATATTTAGGCAAGTATATCATTCACTTCCAAGAGCTCAAATGTGACAGTGAATGTATTTTTTATTCACAGTCTGGGAGGCCAAGCAGTTCCTGCAAGCTATTATTTTTAAAGGAATTTTTGAAACAATTACTGTTGAGAGAAGAGTCACATAAAGCTGCAGGGGCACAGCACAGGCACATTCAAAAGGTTTTGAAGTGGCCAAACTTTATATACACAGAAAGGCTAAACATTTCTTGTTTCTGGGTCACAGGCGATCAAGACCTTTGACCTTCAAGCTATAGATCTCTTACGCGGGCAAATTACTTACACTGCAATACTTCATAAACAACAGAAGCCCTACGTGTCCCACCAGGCATTACAAATAAGGTGGGGTTACACTCGGGATAGGTTTGATTTGGATGGAAATGAGCCTCCCTGGGAAGTCCGCTTAAGCCTTTTAAATAATGCCTGATCAATGGCACGGCAATTTAGTTTTAGGATTGTAGAAACGATGCTGCTTTGCTATTTTAGGAACTTAGCTGGTATGAGTCCACAAAAATATTCAATTCAGATTTTTTTTTTTTTAATTAGAAATATTACACTGTAGAAGAAAAGGAAAATACATCCATTATCAATCTCTAATTTGTTTCAGTGATTTTTGCTTTTGATGAATTCAGTATTTTACAGCTTTCTCTTATGTGTTCATAAATAAATACCTAAAATATGATGCGGAGACAGGAGAAAATTGCAAATTAGACTGCCAGTTTGTCTAGGTATGCCCAATTCTTGTTGCCAGTGAGTTCCATACCATTTCTTAGTTTTACGTATTCAGAGTCTTAAACCAAAAAAAATGTTTTAGGGGGCAACTAGAAGCCCACACTTCCACCAGAAGAAAGGAACAGAAGCTCTAATTATTTCAATTTTCTCCAGCTAATAACATGCATATATAACCCTGTTATGTTTCAATAGATGTTAGAGTGAGAAATGGGATGGTTCCTGTTGGAATGATGACTTTCACCCTTTAAGTTGCATCATCTCTTATTTTTATCTCCTCCAATTCAGTTTCTTCAGGAAACACGTTAAAGCACCAAGAATTAAGAGATATGTCAACATCCAGCACTCTATATTCAGAGGGACAAACAGAATGAAGTCACAGGACAGCTGCCGATGATTCAGCAGCACTTTGCTCAACTTAGAAAGAGTGAGCTAGGATGAAAATTTCCCTTTTCCTCTGCTGTTTTAATGCTTGGTATGTGATTTTGAGCTAGGGTGAAAATTTCCCTTTTCCTCTGCTGTTTTAATGCTTGGTATGTGATTTAGGCTGTCAGAACACTAGCAATAAACAAACATTTAGGTATGCTCCAGCCATATTAAGCACATCAGTATATGTAGAGTTGTGGTCATTTACCCCATATGCAAAAGTCACATGGTTTGTCCTTGCCCTAAGGAGACTAATAAGTAACCAAATTCAGACTATATTTTTAACTGTTTTTCTAGAACTGAAAGAGCTCCTGAAACAGGAACAAAAGCTTTATTGGATCAAAAACAGACAGCAGAATTTAAAAATACATTTAAAATCTACTGAATGAAAAATTCATTTAGGAGGTGGGAAACGGACATAATTTCCTTATTTTCAAGGTTTAGGCAACAGAAACTATGTCTTCTCCTTGGACAGGTAATACAAAATTAGACACTTAAGAGTTACCATTAATTCTTATTTAAAAAACACTTGGCTTTTTTTTTTTTCTTTCCAAATATCAGAATTGTTTAATAACATTTTAAGATTGAGAAGCATGATCCCTCTTTATTGTATTTAATACCAAGTCCCTCTCTCCTTACTCAAGTGCAAATACATTTGGACCAACTGTTTTGATAACTTTTCTCTGGTTAATGTTTTTGGCCAAAATTTTGCCTGCATGTAAACATCCCAGACTGCTGGGCTGTACAGGATCCAATAAAAACAGCACAAAGCCTGGCAAAGTAAGAGATAACATATTGGTTTTTTGTGATCTCTTCCATTGAACTTTTCCAGGAATCAGGAATAGTTACTTATCAGAAATCTGATTGCACTCAAGAAAATTCAATATAAAATTGCACATCAAAATAGATTAAAAAAATAAAGTCTAATAACCCCAGCGGTGTTTGTTAATTAGATGCTAACAGCCAGATGTGCTGAAGGGGTGGGAAATCAAAGTACTACTTTCTGTGTATTCTTTCTCTATGTTTAAACTTTACTGAAGAGAAAAGAGAGAAAAAAGTCAAATTAAAGGTTACAAATTAGTATGTTTTACACATTTAAAATTTTCTTTTTGTAGTGTGCTTTGTATTAACTGTCCAAATCCACTGAGTAGGGAACAAAACAGTAATTACTTAGACACTCAGGTCACAAATTTTTAGTAAGAGTAGAAAAGATGATAACAACCTAAAATGAATTATCAACACTACAATCTCAGGGAAAAAAACCCACATTTCTAATGACCATATTTCCACTCTGAGAAGAAAAGAAGAACACTTTTCACAGGAAGATCTCATTTCACTTAATTTTTTCTCTTCACTTACTCCATTAGCTTTCCTTCAGATACGGATTGTCAGCTGAGGTATAGTTTCTTTCATTTGCCCATCCAACTCTTCTCACTTTAAGAAAACCGACCACTAACTAAAACTAATTGCAGCACTCAAATTGCATTAGAAAACATCTGCTACACCTATTCAAAATTCTTTAAAAGAAAAAGTGTATCATAGTATGATTGCCTGCATTTTGACCCAATCACCAAATCCCAAAGGATTAACATAACTTTTCACAGTTCCAGAAATTGCCCTGGATCCCATTCTATCTCCCTCCTAATTCCAGAAATATATTCACTAATTAAAAATCCGTCAAAAGGCAACTAAAAAATTACTTTAACAGTCTCTGTATGGCACCTATTAAAAACTGGTTTCCATTTGTAAAATCTTATTTCTGTAAGAACAATCCCCATTAGCAAATTATATAGGCTTAGAAAATAGGAAGACTCACTGACTGAGGTGAAGTAGTTTCAGTAACAGCTGTCTGGCTAAAAAGCTAGACAAAGTAATAAGCTTGAGTGATTTTTGTGGTTAGGAAGAGAAAACATAGGCCAGACTGTAAAACAGAGCACTTGTCATAACAACAACGGAGCTGTACTGATTTTGCTTGCAATTTGTAGTATATAAATAACTTATTTACTTCTTCTAATCTATTTAATATTACCGAAACATTATTTCTTCAGAAATACTGAATTAGATTTCTTTTTAACATAAACGTATTCCTTGTTTGTGATCTTAATGTTATTTTTTCCTTGGATTTTTCTATTTCATGCTGTTCCCCTACTTCCCCACCTAAAGTTTCTATGAAGTTAACAAAGCACTTAGATGAGAAAACAAGTATTCAATAAAGTATTATACCTCATAAGACTTACTCCTAGTTAAATAAGAGCTTTGCCAAAGAGGAGGATAAAAATCAGGTGCTAAATGCTCACATATGTGTGAGGAAGTGCTTCCTTAACATTAGTCCTATGGACTAATTACCTGTAAGCTTTTCTAAACTCCTTTCTCATTCATTACATCAGAAATTTTATCATTAAAAGAAATATTATCCACATTAGTTTATAACATTAAGTAATATTACATTAATGATTAAAAGTCATCTGGTTTAGAACAGTCTAATATGGATTAAGTACATTTTGATATTCTTCCAGGGACCAAATCAAGTTCCATTTGGAAAAAAAAAAATATTGCCCAAACTTCTTTTGTTCCTGTCCCCAGAGTTTAATCCATGTTTTCTGGCTGTATTTTAATTTAAAATTAGTAAAATATTAACTATTTCTGGCACCATAATTTCCCTCACAGAGAGTGTTGACTTTTTACCTTTAATCTCACTCTTTTGCTAGAGTACTGAAACATTAAACTATTGAAATAAAAGAGATCCTGTTATTCCAATTCCTCTACTATAGAGAAATGAGCATGCCAATAATGAAGCACATTTAAAGTGAAACAGCTATTAAAACTCTTTACCTCACTTCTCCTTACTCCCTACAGCTTCTATGCTATATAGCACTGTAATATAAAAGGAAGTGAATTTTAGCTAAACACAGTGAGAAATTCCCTGCTAAATTAGGCTGGTGTTCAGGAAATATAAATGCACCTATGTGACTACTATGCTTGAGGTCAAACAAAAAAAACAAGCTTTTATACAAAGAAGTAATCCTTTAATCTAGTTTTAGGTTGATATTAATCTATCCTTACATAGGTATAGACTGTCAGAAACACCCAAAAAACTCGACACAAAGTTTGTTGCGTTGATCAAGAAACTAACCAATGGAGATGCTGCCCAACTGAAAAATTCAGGCTTGGAGAAGCATGCTACTTGCACCTCATCTGGGCAGCTGTGCTTCATCAACACACAGGAATCATGAGCAAGTGTCAACACCTGAATCTTCCTTTCCCTGCTGCTCAGGAGAACAGTGATTGACTAGAACAGCAGAGAAGATTAAAGACAGCTGGCTCTTAATTCCTTCCAGAATGGAATGAAGATAATAACTTTGCATTGAAACAAGGTTGAATAATATAGATCATCAAAGCTACTATTTTCTTTTTATTAACCTAAGGGAGTATGAGGACTTCTTACATAGTTTGATGATGCTGGGGAATTTCATAACAGAAGAATTTATGCCAAAATAGTGAGGGGAAAGAGGATCCTTTAACAATTGCTTTGATTGTTTTATACCTTTTTTATTAATTTTGTTATGATAGTAATGCTGATTAATTTATTTTGTTTATTTCAAGCATATTAAGGATGTTACAGCTCTAATATAGACCTACTAGACAACTGTGAAAAAAAAGTAGAATATTTACATATGTATGAAAGTAGCCATTTTTACCAGTCACCTCCTCATAGACTGGTATGGTTCTGGGAGAAATGAGCTTCCTTTGTTTATCGAGGCCACACAGACTTTGCTGGGCTTAAATACCTCATATGGATGTTTATGGGATTTCCCTGTGTCCTTTATTTCTCACATTATAGAAATGGCTTTGCAAGGCAGACCATAAATATGATGTTCTTTCCAACCTCTATCTGCCCCAAAACTGGGCACAGTACACCTTTCCCCCTGCTGAGGTGAGCTATTTCTTAACTGGCAATTTCATTTTCAATAGCAGTTTCAAAGAATTGCACTTATTTAAAAAATAAAAGGCCCAATTTCCATGATGGTGAGAGTTCTTCCCATGCTGTATTAGAACTTCTCTATAATGCATTTATTTTCATTATGAGAGTAACTGTATCCCCCAGCAAGCCATAAATATTATTCCACTGGATTTTGCTTCACAAGACATACAAGCACATACATAACTTTATCAGTTATTTAGTATTATTTGCTTTACTAGATATATTCTAGTAAATTGCAGTCATACCTAGGAACTAGGCTGGGCTAGAGTCTGGCTGTTGCTGAATATGGTTGTCCAACAATGAAATTTGAATATTTCTAGCTCAAAACTATAAGCCTTCAGAAGCTTGATTACCAGCTTTTTCAGGTTAAATAATGTACTTCGCAATGCTTCTTTATTACATTACCCTTCTTGTTCANCCAAAAATGTCAGTTTGGACTTCTGGTTAGATGACTTACAAGAGGACTACAGAATTGTGTTTCATCAGTTTTGCCCAATAAATCTTACATAAACCCTCAGACTAAGTCTGTATAAATCTACATGGTTCAAAGTGGAGATATGAGACCAAGTCATGAAAGGAGCAGTTACTGTCCTTGCCCTAGTCATGCTAATTAGCTTCTCAGTTTTGGGTAGCTCAAGAGTTTCTGCACAGCTTTCCCTCCTTCAAAGTTGACATGAGACTTGCGACACAGGACAATTAGTAGCTTGGTCAATATCCGATACGGTGGTCGTCCGCAAATGAGCTACATGTTTTTATGTGACACATCAGTAGAATTTTTATGGCACACATATTTTTGGTTTTCTTACTTAGATTTTTCCAACTGCTTTGTTGGTTATTTTTCTTGAAACTACTGTCCATCATCTGATGGTGATTTTCTACATTTCATTAACTGCAAAAAAAAAAAAATATGTAGAGTGCAAAACCTTCCTTCTTCCATGGAAAGACCTTCAGCCTTGGTTTCGTGCTCTTGGGATATTTCACATGGACTTAGAAGTTTTAAGCCCCTGAGCAACTTGCACACAAGATTTTGTGCAATCAATAAAGAAACTGGGAGCTTTTTGAAGAGTCAAGACAAAAAAAGAGCTGACCTAAATCCATCAGTAATATCTAAACATTTTGAGGTATCTTTCTTAGGGTAGTGACCTTGTACTGTTATGTGTCTGTTAGTAATGAATATAACAAGTTGGTATTCTTCTCTTAATCTTTTACATATCCAAGATATAAACATTGATACTTTTCTTTATCTGTTTCCTTATCTTCACAGAGTAATTGCAGATAAGTTTCTAATGAGAAACATTTTTGCCTTTATCTGCTGGAGAGTCAGGAGGTGATAAAGAAGACATATGTAATCGTATTTTTGTGGAGATAGGTCCAAACTTTAAGTAAAAAACACTGAGAATGGTTCTTGCCACTAAAAATACCATGGCCTTGCTTTCTTTTTATTACTTCTAAAATAGTTATACCAAAGAATTAAGACCAGGCTACAGAAATATTATATTCATATTTATGTAGGCATCAATAAAAACATCCATCATTGCTTTTTAATTAACTGGACTCTTTTGCTTGATTGGACTTCAATCTTCAGCATGAATGGCAAGAACTAGTCGTCTCTTCAGTGTCACTCTTTATTTAAGATCACTGAGTGCATGCTTTTTCAGTCCCTAGTAATCTTCTTGCATAAGGTTAAACACATATTTCAACACACTCCTGAGATCTTTTGATAAATCACGTAATAAAAATTGTCCCTCCTTCAACTGAGAGAGGACCTTGGTAGTACTTCTATTTTTTAGGTCTTTCTTTCTTGAAGTAGTGACTTTGTATTATTATATATCTGTTAGCACTATAGAAATAATATTAGATTTCAAAAGGGAGATTATGCTGACAGTTACTTACAGTTAATAGCCTTTCTTAATTTCTCTGTGGTTTCAGGTTTTGCAATGGAGCTGAATATCACTTCTGATTTGGAAAAGTTTCTTAGTAAGTGAATTGGTATGTGTCTAGGTTTGGATATCTCTTTATTTTCCTTAATTGCATGGAGTGAGTGTAAAATCACCAGCTACTTCCTTCAGTTTGCAAATGACCTTGTTACAGAATTAAAACAAGATACTACTACCACCAAATAAACACCCCAAACCAAAAAATCAACTCCTCACAAAAAACCCCAACTCCACCCAAAAACTAACCAAACAAAAAAACCCAAAACCAAAAAGCCAATGAAAAAAGCCCAACTCAAACCAAAAACAACCCAAATCCAACCCCCACAACAATAAAACCAAAACCCAACCAAATAACAAGCAAAATCCTATTCTCACAAAAATATTCACCAATTCCTTTTGGGAAACATGAATTTTATTTAAATTTCAGCTAGAAAAAAGCAAATTTTCCTTGAAATCCATAGAAAAATGCTCAAATATCTTATTATAAAATCGCAGAACTGCAGCTTCAGCTACTGCTGAGCACCTAAAAAAAAATTTCTCTATGGGTATTTGCTGTTTAAATAGTTTTTTAATCTATTTCTTGTTTGTTGAAGCAGACATACTGGCAATAGCATACACCATACAGTAATTTACCTTCTGTATTGGCACACATAGGAAAAGAGCTCTCAGTTGTAGAGGATTGACATTCATCTCCTCCCTTTTTCTGAACATTAGCCCAGGTATCATGGCTCTTTCCAAAACTATTCAGTTTTCCTTGTTAAACATTGCTGTGTTCTGCAGAATCATATATCTATGTTATTTTTATCCCTGTGAAGCACATTACGTGCTGAAAGCAACCCAGTGTGACAGTGTGAGGCAAGAGTGCCTCCAGAGGGGTGTTGAATGTGCATAAACACATACTTTGTTTTTCTCATAGCACCTGCCCAAATCCTGTTGCCAGCATGTCAAGTGGTGAAAAACATTTGACAACATAACTCTCCAGTACCTCTCTCTTCTTAATTCTCAATCAGTCAAAAATGTTGTCTATTGCTTCAAACATGTTTCTGGGCCCATACAACAGAAATATTTTTATGTTTCTTTAAAGCAACCAGCAAGTGTATCTGCTCTTTATGTTCTTCTAGCCAATCTATAATTCAAAGGGTAATAAAATTGTTCAGTCTCTGTCATAGGTCAAAAGCAGCTTTCCGGGGGGCACTCAAACTCATTCAGCTTTCTTTAGAGCCTCATTGTAAATGTTTCCTGCTTTCTATCTGAGCAGCACATGCAATTCCTAATGAATTCATGAAATGGATGAGGTTTTAATTTAAGAATGGTAAGTACTTTTGACCACTTTCCCTGTCCCCCACGACATAACAGAATTAGCATTTTGTAAGGATAGTGTGTACTAGCTTAATCTAGAAAAAGCTTAAATTCTTCCTTATTTTCTTCTTGTTGTGGTAGCTGTTTGAAAATGTGATGGCTTGCCTATTTTATTTATATGGGGAGTAATGTACAGCTTTCTGTACATAATGCTTGGTGCAGCAGGAGTCTATCAGATACTTTGGAAACATGACTTTAAAGAAAGAACTGCAAAAATGTGATTGTTTAGGCTGAAGAGGAGAAAAGCAATGGTGGGCGTGGAAACAGTGTTCAGATACATAAAAGAGGAAGGGAGTAATATATTCTGTGTATAGGCAGAAAACAAAGAAGAAACAAGAGATTTTCATTTGTCATTAGAAGAATCCAATGGTAGGTCATAATTAAGGACAGAAACAGGTTGGATTGTGAAGATACATGGTGTATCTGTCTGGGGCTAGACAAGCATGTCTCAGGAATTACATAGGATTAGCTGACCCTGTTTATGGAGAGTGGTTGAGCCTGGTGAGCTTCTAAGGTCCATTGATTCCATACTTGCTGCCTTACTCTAACAGTTTTCAGTAAGTTGGATAAACACCTTAAGTTATTCAGCTTAGTCAGATGCCATGAAAAATAAACGCGATTTTTGAATATTCTCCATTTCCCCCAAAAGTTTCAGCTTTTTGCCCTTTTATTTTTGCATTCAGAGGTTTTCTTTTTAGATTGGTTTCTTTCTGTACCATATGTTGTTCACATTATATGTGATCTGAAATCACTGATCTTTCAGGGAATAAAGATGATTAATGAGATAATCATGGAAGATTCAGTTAAAACTTCTACTGAATGAATGCCAGCTATCAGACCAAAACTATTCAACAGAGCATTTTATTATTTTGTGTACTTTGAGTTAGACAACCACAATCTCTGCTGATCCTCCTTGGAGGTGGGTTCTGCCTCCACTTACAAAACCTTACGTTTAGATTGACCTAACCACACGCCTGAGGGATCATCTGAAAGCATTTCTGAAGCAATACCTTCAGTAAGATTACTTTTCATTCAGTGAAAGAGATTTGCCAAGAGAAAATACTGTTCCAATGTGCCAATCACAATAAATCGCTTTTCTTATTAGCAATATGTTAGAGAATACATATCAATTTCATTCTGGAATAAGGGTACAAAACAAGACCTGACTGATCTGCTGCTTAGCTAAAATAAAGTCTCACTCATTCAAATTAAAAACAATAAAATCACAGCATATAGTTACTCATAGCCCAGGAGAATGCCTAGGAGCATGGAGAAACCTTTGTATTAGAAGTTATCAACACAGAACATGACTGTCTACTAGAGAGATGATAGGAGGGGGCATGGTATTTATATTAATGACAGGGGTTTTTTTTCCCATTCTCCATCTGAAATACAATTTTCTCAGGCTATGAAGCTGTAAAATACTTAAATATTCAAGCCAATAGCAAAAGGCTAGAAGTTCTTATTTCCCAGGCCTGTCTTAGAAAGATGGGGAAATAATAAATACAAATATAATGTAGTGCAAGGGATGTGAATTTATTCACACTTAAAGAATTAACTTAAAACCGTAGCTTTTAGTCAATTAAAAATAAATTTGATAATGCTGATGAGAAAGAGTTTTTCATTATGTATTAATTAAGAACAATTCTTGTTAAAATAACAGTGAAAAATCACCCCCAAATCTCTCATGAGTCAGTGTGCCTTGGGCATTTTTTGAACTTTCATAATGCATGCAAAGGTCTTATAATGCTATGTACACCACTAATGAAGCACATTTATTATAATATTATTTAGAACTGTGAACTCAGTGGCTAAATATATGTTACAATTCTGCCAAGAATGCTGGCAACATTAATCATCATTCCTTCTACTTTCCCTATGGAAGGAGAAAAAAAATATGCTGACAGCTCACAAGAAACATTTGGGCAAGTTCCCATCCTCTTTTTTTTTTTTCAGGAGAAAATTTCTTTTTATTATGAAGATGGATATTGCCTAGAAGTTTTGTAGATCTTTAAGTATCATAAAACTATTTTCACCCACAAGTCTGTATTTGCAAAGAATACAAATTTTTTATTTCAATGAGTCAATCTTTGCCTAGAGATTTTAATTCTAGGTGGATAATTCTAGGTGTTTAGGTGGATATTTTTTTCTTTTCTCTGTTGTGAACAATAATTCCATTAATTCCAAAGATTTTTTTTTTTTATTTGTAACTGGAATAGGTGAGTACCTTACACTTTCAGTGAACGTTTTGGCATGTTGTGATATTCCTTAGGATATCTGAGGGAGCAAGTAATTTATGTGGGACCTAGGAGCCTGTAGGAATGCTCGCTTCCTAGACAGTGCTTCCACTTTCAAAAGTAAAAGGCAAAAATCTGCTTTGGGAGTTTTTCTCAATTTCTTCTGTTGCCATCATTCTGATCTGAGAAAATAACTACGCAAGTTGTAATAAAATGTTCCACACTAATGTGTTTAGAGTGAGTTTTAGAACTGTAAATTATTGATTTAACTTAGAAATTTCCCACATCCATTTTGTCTCCACCAACTCACTTTGTCCCTTGCTCTGTTCACTTCTACCCTCATTAAATGCTGATGCCTCTGCTTGGAGAGCCATGCTGTAAACTAGATCACTGAAAAAGCTCTGATTAACAACAACAAAGATAACTACCAAAAAGCAGCTATAATTCAGTAATCAAAACCCCTCCTTTATGTATATTTTGAGTTATTCTGCACTAACTTTGGGGAAAAAAACCACAACTTTATCCAGGCAAATACATTTTCCTATAATGAACAGATACTTCTTAAAAATGGGCAGCCTAGAGAGCTGGAATGGCAATGGAACTACTTCTCCAAGCTTCTGATTGGCCATGCAAGGAACTATCTAGTATTGACATCAGGAAGTATTCAGATTCATATAGCACAGAGATTTCTCTGTAAACCATGGATTATTTTTTCAAGGCGGAAACCAGGTAGAAGCATGATTCAAAATTTGCTTTTGGATGACTTTTAAAGCTAGAAAAATTGATGTCAGGGAAAACAATAGGAACCAAACATGCTGAGTTATAGTCCTCTTCAGTCTTGTTCTCTGGCTAGCTTTACAGGGATAAAGATCCTGAGAACAGAGTATTGCAATAGACAAGAGAGAACACAGATTTATGACTTTTCTTATTTGAGTGTCCCACAGTTCTCAATACTGTTGCAGATTTATTTTAGGTCTTCTGTGGTAATAGTGATGTTTCTTCATGATGGCTTGCCTAACTGCAGAGGTCGACTGCTTTCTGTGGGACTGCATAGCTCAGAAGGTCATGGGTGTTTTGTGCTTGGCTAAATCTTAAATTGCTAGTGTCAGTGAGGATGAAGGGAATAGCTGCAGCTGGTATGCCTTCCTTGTATATGTTTTCAGACAGGATCCCTCTATACATTCCATAAATGCTTTCAAAATCGGTTCCCATTAAACAAACCAGCATGTGCTTAGGGATTTCAGTAGCTGGCTAAAAGTAATTTTCTTCCAATCAAGTCAGTTTTTAAAGGGTATGTGTTTCCTCTATTATAAACATGCTGTTATGCTTTGGAAGACAAAGCCCTAGTTTCCCTCTCCCTACTGCTCCCTCCCCTTCTTGAGTATACTCCCTTGCTCTGGAATGCAAGACCTTTTATTCATGTCTTCTTTCAGTCCCAGGTTTCCAGAGTTATGCCATATTGGTGGGAACAGTGAAATTGGGCAGCATATCGTAACTTTCACTTAACCATAGCTCAAAAGAGACAAAGATACAGAGTGCAGGATTGTTTCTTGGAACCAGGGAGGGTTCAAAAATAAAGTCTGTCTTCCCTCTTGCTACTTTAAGCTCATATTGTAAAATTTTAAAAAAGTTATGAGATAATAAGTAGAATGATAAATAATAGTGAAGAGAATAAAAGCATTTTTTAATTTATGCTATAAAAAAGTTACATTTTGGTGAAAATAAAATTATCGTAATTTTTTAAAATTAGAATCATTTTTTCCTCAACAAAAAATTAAAATGCTCTAGAATTGCTATTTTTAAAAGTACCCAAGTGAAAAACAAATAAAAAGATAAGAGAATTTAGGAACTGGGAGGCCTATGAGTTACTGCACCCATAGTGTTTGAAGAAGCACCCAAGAAGATTGACTTTGTTTTTTTCTCGTGACCCGGTTTTTATTCTTCACAGACTTCTGATTTGGATGAGAACCATGACACTTCCTGAACACATGTCTAATTTGGACTGTAGTCCATGCCATAATATGTCCCAGCAGGAAGATGTAAACACTGCCATAGAGAGCAGTTGAATAGAGGATATGAAGTAACAGTTTATTTATGTTCCAGATCATGGTAACTTAAATACTCTTCTTTTCACATCTAGTAGCACTAATGATACCTCTTACTAATATCAGTGTGGTGCACTGCCAGCAGCTGGAGGCCAATGCAACATTTGAGAGTTCAAGGACAAACTACACAGTACAGTGCATTTAGGGACCAAGCCTTATTGCCCATTAAATGGCTATTAAGCAGCATCAGAAAAGTGAAGACTTTTCATCTATGTGTGTACTGCTTGAGGTTAAATTTCAGTTTTAAATGGAACTTCTTTTTCTTTCAGATAGAATGTACATATAATCCTTCTAACTGAAAATCTCGAGCTCATTCTGATTGGATACGCAGTGTGGGAAAGATGTTCATACCTCTTTCAGATTTATGATCTTATAGTACCTTTTTTGCAAGAAAAAAATTTAAAATTTTAATTTATGTCTTTGAGGCTGATGATTTTGAATTTAGCAGATTGTTTTTATTTTGCTTAGAATAAAAAGTCACCTAAGGAAGAAACAGTGACAAAACCTCAGTTACAAAACATATACTGACAACTACAACTAGAATTCATGCTTCCTCAGACATATTTCAAGAAAACAAAAAAATCTCCTTTTCTGTTCCATATACTTTACACTATGCCTCCCTGAATGGTTGAAACTGGTGTCGTTATGAAATAATAGCACTTAACTGCTTTTTCTACCATGCAGTTTCAACTGGTGAAGGATTCTTTTCATCCTGTTCTAAAGCACTTTGCTGCTATTAAGTTTAAGAGCCACTAAACCCTCTGGGGATAAAGGTAGCTATTCAAGTGCAAGGTCATTAGGAAAACCTGAAATTTCCCAGTTAGTTGTTATGCCTCCTGTTAGGAAAGGTATCTTTAAACATGTGTTTTAAGTCATGACATCTTAGAGGCAGCAGCCAGAAACTAAAATTGAGTGTGTTACTATTGATTTAATGGCACAATGGAATCTGAATTCCAGACAGAAAAGCAATATGGTAAGAGTACAAACAACAGAGTTTTTTTAGATTCAGAATTGATGATTCAATTATTCAAATTCATCAGTTCCTCTGAGAACTCTGTAACAGGTCACAGTTCCCTTCTTACCGAATTTGGTTTGGTACAGAAGTGGCAATTACCTCCATTCTTAATCACACTTGCAGAACATGTCTGATTTCATTGAGCAGTTGCTAGCAGATGGTAACACCTCATCTAGCTCTCAAGAGGCACTGAGCCTAGAAGAAATATTCATGAACAGTCCTTAGTAAGAAGGCTGTCCTAATTCTCACTCTGCCTGTTACTAGTTTTAAGGGTTACCTTCATCTTTCTCTTAGTAACCATCTTCCTCTTCCCAAACCCCACGAGCGAACCTTAGGGAGCTATTGTATTTTCTCCTTCCTGCAAACTAAAAGTCTTTACCTCACTCTACTCTAATGAACTCATCAATACAAGTGGCTAACATAAATATTCTGCTTGCTGGTAGATACAAAATGGTGAGAGAAAAAAAATACTACAAAAAAATTTATTCCAAAGTACAAGTAGCTTTTTTTTCTTTTTAAATCTTATGAATTGCTATAGCAGCACTCCGAATAAACTGAATATTATTTTACTTTGGAAATTCAGTATCAGATCTTATTTTTACAAATTCTTGATTCTTTTATGAATCAGTGAGCTCCTTGTCAGAATCCATGTTGTTTCTACAGACAGGCTTATACAAAAAAAGGTTCTAAAAAAGGTTTATAAAACTAATTAATTTAGCAGCTAAGTGAAAATACAGAATCCAAACCTTGACTTATTGTATGTAAAGATCCAAATTGCACACCAAGTACCAAATTTTACTATTAGCCTTTGCCAGTAAATAGCACATTATTAGAAGTTACACAAGCATCTCACAATTGATCAGCTGAAAGCTGTATTATACTGTTAATATAAGAAGCCTAGAAATAGCAACAAAATCTGTTACATTTATAGTAAGATAGTAAGACATGAGTGTATTATTTGGAACAAATAGACACGTAAAAGAACCTATTGCTCAAGCTTAGTGATTCTCTTTGTGTAACATGCACCTTAGATCTTCAGTATTGACTTAAAATGAGCTGACTCCTTTGGGTTGTATTAATCAGATGTGTTTGATATAATCATCCTTCACTCGTAGGGAATGAGAAGAATCATGATGGAAATTTGTTTTGGTTTTAGTCCTGATAAAATTGGATCCAACTAGCAAAATGTTCCTTCTGATACGTTGTATGAAATCTGGACTGCCCTTTGCAGGGCTGTAAAATGGAGGTTACTATGATTTGCTCGACAACACAAAAAGCAGACATAGTGTTTGGTGTTTGTCTTGAAGATCTTATAGATATCTCCAAGATACTGAAAAATAAAGCAGTTCTCCTCTTCCAAAGAAACTTTTTATTGAAAGTGACCACCTACAAAACCCCCAGGAGAAAGCAATGAAATAATAATAAACCTATATGAAAGGTAATCCCATTAATACTCAGTGTTAAACCTATATGGAGGATAACCCTGTTACTGTTAATTATTTGTATTTATAAGACTCAGAAGAAATCAAAATGTGGGAGTTCATATGAATCAGGGTCAAAGAAACTATTCCAGTCCTAAGAACAGCCTTCAGTAAGGCCCAAAGTGAAAAGTGAATGTGGGAGAAAGGGATGGAAAAAGGAAAACAGGTTGATGGAATGAGGGTAACAAGGAAGCACACTTGTGAACAAGAACAGTTATATATGGTTGAAACTTGAACAGACCCTTAGCAATAAGGAATAAGTTATCAAAGAAAACAGGACCATGCTGCAAGTTAATAAAGAACTGGGTGTTAAATGTGAGTATAAGTCAAGCTGTAGGTGCTTCAGTGAGTGGAGATGAAGAATTTAGCAGTGGGATAGGTTAGGTGACAGGTGACTAACAGTCACAGGCAATGTAACAGACAACATGGTGTTAGCACCTATTCTGACATTATTATTAGGATGCTCCTGAATAGCTGTCCCCATTAAAGGATCTACAGCTAGCTTGTTCTTTGAAAGCCCATTCTGTATCCCCGTTTACACTGGCTCACCTGTGCTGTGTCCATGTGAAACTCTGGCTGAGCTGACCTCCAGAGTGTTGGCTATACAGTGCTACCAGCAGTCACACTATCAACCGTTATCAACCATGTCGGTATTCGACTCCAGCACTGTCCTGCTTCAGAGGACTTGTCTGCCTCCACCTGTCAGTATTTGCACTGACATTAGGCCTGGAGATGTACTAATGAGCTATTACAGACACTCTAAATTAGACACTGATGAAGAACACATGCTGAGTTTGCTGAAAATTTATCTTTCTGGATGCTCTTGAAAGACAAAATCAGTTTTTCTGCTGTGAAACTACCAGTGCTAAGGAATGCACAAAGTTACACTAATTCCCTTTCTTCACTAAGATGTTTTTATATCATCATGGCATGATGTGCAGTACATGTTTAGAATTGAAATATTCCACAAATCAAGTAGAAGAAAACTGAACAAATGCAATTATGACAAAGTTAACTTTCCTCTGACTTCCTCTTAGTTATCATGAATATAGTTGTATCTTCAAGGGTCCAGTCAGCTGTGTCCAGCTGTTTTTTCAGGACACATCATTAGCAAATTCATTACATCAATGAAAAAACCGTATCTGTTTTAGACAGTTTTGTACACGAAAATAGGTTAAAAATATGAATAAAAGTTAAAGAACTTTCTTTTCATGTGTTACAAAACATAAACATAAAAGACTGCTATGCTACTTAAGTAAATGTACTTAATATATTTAGTTAAAGTAAACATAAAACTATTTTTTTAAAAAAAATTGGTGTGTTCTTAGACTCCTGCAGAAAAAAAGTTTCTTTTTTCTGATTTCTCCTCTGCATTCACACAGACCTAACAGGCATCTCCCTGAAAGTATTTTTGGCTAGATAAAAGAGTTTTACAGCTCTGGGGAAAATAACCTCACTATTGCTCTTAACTATCCCCTTGATACTTTCATAAAAATGTTAGACCAAACAGAATCTCTCCAGGAAATTCCTAAACTCTAACCTTTCAGGGTCAGAGAATGCAGCAGACAGTTTGTTGTCTTGAACAGTGACCTCAGTGCAATTCTACTCCAAACAAACGTTTAGATGCTATCTATGTACTATCTCAGGGGAATTCAGTGCTAGCCCTTAGAGATCAACAGTAGCACTTTTTGTACCACTTTCTTCACTTTCTACAGAGAATGAGGAAATGACTCTCAAATCCATTAAGTTCCAAGTATGTTGTAATTATTGGTTCTCTCAGAATAGTCCCAGTTTGGCACAAATTCTATATTGAATATTATTTCTGAGAAGATAAAATGTGCAACATTTCAGTCACTATGATATGAATAATTCTGAAGCCAGAGCCAGTTTTGTGTATATTTAGGATATGATAGGACTGAATTACATTTTCTGGGTCACCAAGACCATTTCTGTTGTAATACAACACATGTTGTATAATTTCTTTCACAAATGTAGGAAGTTACTTCTTAAAAGTGGTTTTCGAAGAGTCATTTTCTTAATTCATATAAGCCATTATCAAATAGAACTTATCTCAGGATTCTTAGATGAAACACAGATTAGAAAGCCTTGCAGAAATAACTTAGCTCTTTTGTGGAAATAAACTTGGACAGAAAAATGCATGCTTTTGACATTTTTTGAGACTTAAAATTCTTCCCATCAAAACTTGCATATTACTTACTCTTCTCTTAACGTAAAAAATTCATAAAAGAAAGCTTTGCCCATATATTTAATAATTTTAAATTAAGAAAAAAAAATCTTCAAAAAGATTATATAGGGAGGAAATTATTCAGTGGGTTTGTCAAATACACTAAAGCCATCAAACTAATAAATATTGTTTGGATGAATTCATATACTACAATTATCATAAAGTTCCACTAATCTTTTTGGTGTAATTGAGTTTCCAGTCAACAAAAAAGGTTGTTTTAGAGAGACTCCTGTGAATTCTTGGGGCTTCTCAGGTCAGGATACATTCCAAACTTTGATCAATCTTTTCTGGAAAAATTGCTCAGTGGCATTTCTTGCTATTTTACCCACTACTTTCTCCCAGAAGGCCAAAACTCAAAGATCTCTGTATTGCTCCAGCTGTAAAAGCACATCTGTCAGTTTAAATTAGATAGACAGCTTCCTATAGTCAAGGGGCAGACTAATGCCATTAACCTTCAATCTTTACAAGAACTTTTTGGTGTTCAGTTTTCAAATGCAATGCAAAGTAAATGCATGTGAAAATGATAAATGCTATGAAGAGTCAACAAAGTACATGGTATTATTTTGTTTCATATTATTTGGGGTTTAGGTTGTCAAAATACTTTAAGTACTAATACAAAATTATATAAGTATTAATTTACCAAGTAGTAGATTTTTAAGGAGAAATATATTCTTTGTGGTTTACTGTAATCTTATAAACCACGGAGTAGATGGGAATAGTATTCAGCTGGACAAAAGAGAGCTCTCTTCAATCTTTAAACCTTGCAGTGTTTGTTTGCAATAGTAGAAAACATATCTATGTCTTTGCGGCATTCTTACTTTGATAGGCACATAGAAAGAAGTGGGAATAAAAATGCCCTTTTTCCCTCTCCAAATTATAAGTTGTGTGCCTGAAACATCCCAAACGAGATTAGAACAGATTGAATGATCCGGGTAGCAAGGGAACTTTTAATACTGTAACAGCTGCACAGTACTAGATAAGATTATTATGCTTTCCCATGTCTTTAATAGTTAAATAAAGTTGCAGATCCTTTCTGTCTGTCATTTATAGACCTGTGCATCCTCATTAACAGATCATGTGTTAAACAACAAGAAGCTTATCGCTGTTACATATAGCATAGCTCTCATGACAAAGGTGGTTTGTTTTTTTAAAACAGATATATGCGTGAGATAATGCTGAGTAGAGATAAAAATCTACAAATTAACTGCTTGGAGGGAAAAAAAAAGCTTGTTTTGCAGCAAAGAAGGAAACATATAGCCATAAGCATAGGTAAATTTAGTAAAGTTGGAGTTTATATACAATGTTATCATGTAAAAAAAGTATAGAGAAGTAAAATACAGAGGTTCAATAAACTCAGTGTTGCAGCCACCTCTTCTCTAAAACAATAACCTTTGGAAACTTCAAAATAAATAAATTTAGTATATACATTCTTCTTTTTTGCATTTCACTTTGCACTGAAGTTGGATGTAATAAACAATGAAAACAATGAGCTCTGTTTTAAAAGAATCTGATGCAATTCTGTGAAGTTCAAAGAACACAATCCCCATTCCCACTGACTCCTGTGGTGTCTAAGGATATTCAGTTATTTGACTAAGACATAATGAAAGAAGTGTGGCAGACAGCTTAATGCAGAATGTCAGAAAAACTGTCCTCAGGAAAGGACACCCAGATGTGTCAATGGATATAATAAACTTTCAGTTTTATGAACCAGATATAGTTCAGTTCTGTAGTGTGTTCTTCATTACTCAAACCTACCTTCTGAAATGGAGTCTCTGACGGGAGAATTCAGATTCAATAAAGAGTTGTCAAAATTCTTTCAGTAAAAGACTTAAGATGCTTAAGACTATTCCCATGCTGTTAATGAAGTATTATTGATAGCACTCTTTATCTATGAGATTAATCCACTGTTGCCAACAGCAACACTATGCTGAACTAGAGATTATTAGTTATCAGCACAAAGTAAGTGAGCATTTATTGAACAATATTAGTAGACAAAGAAGAGAAAAAACCACAGCAGTATAAATACTGCTCCATGAATCAAAATACTGTGATTAAAAAAATATTTTACAAGCCTTTAAGAAACGTGCAATATAAAGTACTAAATGTTTCCAAATTAGGAAGATTTTAGGAGCAAGAAGCTGATGTTCTTATCTTTTTACCTTAAGACTGCTGTCTGCACAATTTTCTTTCTTTCCACCCTTAAGCTTCTCACTGATGAACTCATACGTTTTGTAGAATAAACTTAAGAGATCCCTAACAATTTGATAAAGCATGGTCACCAGAGCCTAAAGAGACAGTTTGAATCTATCAAGAATCATGTATTCTCGCTTATTTTCAAGATGCAATGTAAATGCAGTTTCTATCTGTGCTTTCTACCCATATTCTGTAGGGGCACATGTGACCGCGGAACTCTGATAAACCCAGTAGCCTGTACTGTGCACCGCTGTAGCCTCTGCACTCCCATCATAGGCAGGAGACTTTCTTGTCAAAAGAGGTCAAGTTAATGGAAATAGGGAAAGAAATCTCTTCCACAGACAACAGAACTAGGGATCAAGTATTGGCAGAAAGGCTTTTATTATCTAGTTGCCTTTAGCTAAAGACCTTCACCACTAGGCTAGAAGACCTGCTTGCCCTAGTGACATTCCTTGATCTAGTTAACAACTTTTCTTCTTTTTTCCCCCCCACAACAGAATAGCTAAAACATGTGGGGTAGAAACTGTACTTATCTTTTCATGAGCTTTATGTTGGTTATTAGGAGGGAGATTGAAAGGCTAAAGGAACTTTGGTTTCATTTTCTCAGTCAAAACAGTATATTGCATCTGGGTCTTTGTTATCTTAAGAGAGCGCTTTAAACAGTAAGGTACTCTGTAAAAGAAAAAGTGAAAGGGCATCACTATCACCACTTATACACAGGTTTTGAAAGAAAGGATACAGGCAACTATCTGAAGAGTAGAATTTGGACTGTAAAGTTGGAATGAGAGGAGGCATCTCTGTGCAACAATAAGAAAAACATCTAAATATAGGATAAGGGTTTAAATTAAACCACAGTCCTGATTTCCGAATTATGTTGGGCCAGCAAGAAGTACACCTCTGCTTAAAGTGTGGCTGAACATTTCCTGTGCACTGTGTAGAAACTGGGGTCAATGAAGTGGGTTAAGCACAAAGCTGCTCAGCACTGCAGCATCAAGTGTGTTTGTGTTTGCCTGGTTTTGTTAATCTACCCTTAAATTCCATTCTAGATATTACACAGGAAAACTAGTAGCACCAGAGACTGAATGTGTATCTGCTGAGTCACACTTCCCTGCCATAACCACAGGTTCCTAATGAGGAGCTACAACAGACATGAGTCACTGTGACTGTGGTTCTGCAAAGTAACGTTTTACCTTCTAATTTAATAATTGTCACATTGTACTTATTTTAATTTTTACTTTTGAATAATGTTTTATATTTGGTTTCTGTCTTTTCCTGAATTTTGTTTGTTTCAGATAAACTGCTAGAAAAGTTCTATTTCAAGTAAAAGATCGTTCTTATAAATTTTATATAGTACATCCAGAAATAAACAAAGCAATTTCTTGCACTTCTTACATTAACATTTAAACTTCATTATTATGATATTTCAAAAGTATTACCAATACTGCATAAAGCATATACATGCAAGTAGCCTTTTGCAAGAATACTGTTTTAAAAATGTTTATAAAATAGATGTTGAATATTCACAGCATGCTTAAGTTTGGCTAGATGAAATGACTTCTAAAGTCTTCATCTCACAAGTTAGACATGGAGTTATCAGTGACCCAATATTAATACATGTTTTGTTGTTCATTTGCTGATGCTGACAACTGTGCTCTATAGTTCGCAATTTTTCTTCCCATTTTGAAGATGGCAGGTTTTCTAAACACGAAACTCTTGGAGAAATTTTCTAGGTGCTCATATATTAGTACCACATAAATACCACTAAGAGTCTCCACTAAATTAAGAAAACAGAGATGATTTTTTGATCAGTTAAATATTTGGACAGCTCAGCTGAACACTAAAAGTCTGCGTTTACCAAGTCAGTACACAGTGATATCTGGAATAATGAAAGGGTAAAAGGCATTATCTTACACCCCCCAGTGTGGTAACTGTTGGGAAATGGGTGTTTTTATAAGTAAAGATAGTTGACCACTAGGCACTTTTAGCACAGTAGAAACACAGCTGGGTTTAGTCCATCCTGAAAATATATTCTGAGTTAATTGAGTTCGCTTGTAAGCAAACATCTTTAATTCTCCTGATAACCAAAGCAGGAATTTTTAAGTGTCTCTTACATATTATCAGTAATCTTTAATGGAACGTCTTTACAGCTATGTAATCTACAAGAAGTGCCAGAGAAGCCTGTCCTTTTGCCCTTTTATTTGTACCTGATTGCTTTAGAATCATTGCTGGCTAATGATACTAAAAATTGTGGTAGGTCAAACTGATACAAAGGTATACTGGTAACTCTTTAAAAACACTTTAGAGATTATCCCCAAAAGCCTCATCATTTCTTCTAGTGAAGACCACATTGAGTCTCAGGAGAAAATGAAACATGAAAAATTAGTTTAGTGAAATTTAAAAATCTATCCAAGAATTTTCTACTGAAATGATGTTTCAGGCTACAAATAAATATCTGTTTTTCAAGCAGTAAATCCAAAAGAGTACTTCAAAATAATTAGTTTCCATATAGTCAGAAGTCATCTCCAGTAAAAATATATTTTTTTCAGAAATATTTTTCAGTCCCAGGCTGAACAGGGCTCTGATGTACAACGCCATCTGTAGAAATAAATAGTACTTTCTGTACTTCAAATAATTTTACTACCCAGAGGAAATGAATAGGCATTTCAGAAGTGACCTAATACACACAATGGTAACAAAAATGCTTCCACACTACAGAAGTGAGTTTCCTGAAGTTGTTCTCTATGTTCAGTAACCTTTCCTTTCTTTCCTTTTGTTTACTCTTCTCCCATGTTCATATCATTTGACTATGAAAGAGGTTATTTTTATACTGAAGTTTTATTTAGATAGTGTCATGCTTCTGCATTATACTAAAAATGAAAACAAAGCAGACTCCTGCTAATTGAATCCTAACATGTCCCAGAATACCACAAAGGCCAGCACTGCACAAAAATGACTGTGAAGTTTAAACCCCACACATTCCAAGTGCTCTCAGATCCCCTTTTTTTTCTTTAGCCTGGGTACAAGCAAGCAATACAGTTTACAGTTCATTATGTTATCTACTATACTTAGTACATGCAGTAGTTATGTGAACTGTGGTAAGAGAAAACTAAGCAATCAGTAGCACGCTCCAAGCTGAATTCAAGCTTTGCCAAAAATAATGTACATACTTTCAGCATATTTTGGCTGTACATCAAACATGAAACAGTTTGTACCGGACTGTTATTTGTTGAATTGATTGTGTTATCCATTTACAGATTTATTTTCTTTAAACGTAAGTTTGTGTATTTTCTTTTCATGTAATAAGATGATATGTCCTATAAAGTATAAAAATACCAGAATATAAAATGTCATCCCTTAGCATTACGTTCTGAACTTAACAGTTTCTTACAGGAAAAATTCTACATTGGAGAAAGTGGTTTATTTGCTGTAGAAGTCTGTCTGGATTCTATTGACTATAGCACTCAATGGAAGCCTTTGCATGCAAGATGATTCACATGCATTTCTAAATTTCTAATTCCCAAAAGCCATTGTTTCATTGAGATATTGTGTACATCATTAACACTACAGATACATATATAAAAGATTAATTATTAATTGCATAATGTGTATGTGACATAAATTATACAGAATATAGTATATTGTTTACAGTGTACAGTATATAGAAGATAGAACATATAGTAAGTATAAATATTATATAGGTTGGTCCATACCAGTTAAAGGTAATAGTTCCTCAGTGAAGCTTCTGTAAACAAACTTGATTCAAGGTCTTAGATAAACAAGACGTGAATGATGCTTTGAGGGTCAACAGATGGGAGGAAAGGGGGACTTCATGTTCAGAAGAAATCCTTGATATTGGTATGCGTTCCAACCAGGTAATATGAGACTAAATTCCAACCATAACTGACATTTTCTGAGATCCATATCTTTTATATTAGTCAAAATCCAAAAGTATTCAACTCATGCTGTAGGCTACATATGGTGTGCAAGCAAAGAGAGCAAAAATTATATTAACTATTAGGCAACAGGGAAGTCACGAAAGCAAAGACTCACCAAAAACAATTTAAGAAAAAAAAGTTTTAAAAATCAGAAATATGGTAGGAAAAGTAGTTTTTTTCCTGGATACACAATGAGTTCTATCAAAGAGAATGAGAACCATAACCATCTAAAACTACTTCATTGCCTGTTTCTGAGTGACTAGATTGCTCTACTCCCATGTGAATACTCTCACAGGTTGAAGAAATAGTAAACAATCTTGCAGCCACAGGTCAGCCTGGTGAGCTAAGTTAATCACAACAAAGCTTGCTGTTGCATTTGTTCAAAATAACATTTTGAGTCTTTAGAGATGGTGCAGCACCTAATATAAGTAGCAAGATTTCAATGTGACTGGACAAATAAGTATAGTATCTATCAATCTAGTTTTAAAAACAAGTAGGAGACACTTCTGCCCCTCCATTCCAGCCTTTATTTGTTCCTTACTTTGCTGTCCAAAATACCTCCAGGTGATTTTCCCCTGATCACCAGTCAGAAGTGGTCACAGATGTCTCTTTTTCGTTTTATCAGCTCATGTCCTTATGTTTGCGTTCTCTCAGTTTCTGACATAGCTCCTGCTACCTGCCTCCTGGAATTAATGATCTAGCAGGTACCTTTGCTTTGGCCTTGGATCATGAGTGCTGCTCTAGAGCTGGGAAGATAAACTTGCAATCCCACTATCCCTGCCTTTGCTCCACTGTGAAATAATTTGCGTAAGTCTTTCGGTTTTGGTACAGTTCCATGCATTTGATCAATCCATCCCTCCCCCAGTGCACTCCCTGCTATTGCTATGAAAGGAGTACCATTTTCTAATGCCTATGGAGTCCTAGATTATTTCCTTTTTCTGGCGCTTGAGGTAAACTACCCAGGCTGTGCAGTCTGATGAAAATTTGTGTGGGTTTGTGACTTACACATTCATTTATGATGGTTTAAGAGGCAAAGTTGTACTCCTAGTTGTGTCTCTTGCTGTTGTGTTGTCCTGAGAAAGTCATCACTGCCATGGACTTGTGTTCTGCGAGCTGTAGAACTGGCACCTGCCAGTGAGGTCATTTGAGCTGTGTGGATGGACAGTTATGGAGTAGAGCTTGACATTAATAATGGAGTCTAGCAAAGCCTAACAAATAGACTTTGCCATAATCACAAGACACTACTGTCAGATTGCAGATTAATAACTGGCAACGTGCAGCCGTGGAAGAAAGTCCTCAGTTCATGCTAAGAATATTCTCGCAGCCATGAGATATTTTTGCTGGAAGCATTATTTCGGTTTTTACTGGAAACTTTACCTGAAGAAATATTAAGAAAAGTGGGAATACGAAATCCCACTGACTCAGTATGACCTCTGCTGGCCAGAGGCCTGCGTTAGCAGAAAGCAAATGTGCAACTCCAATGTAACCTTCTAAAGGCGTGTTAACCCGGTCATATATTATCTTTGAGTAAGGGTCATTTAATACCACATAAATTTGTAATAAATTTCATACCTCAGCTGAAAATTTCTGGTACTTGTTTTAGAATATGAGAAAATTGTTAGTAAAATAGAAAGCAAACTCTCATCCGAAAAAAAAAAAATCCTACCTATAACGAAGAAAATTTCTTTGATATCTATGATTGGTAATGAAATGGCCCAAATGAATGAAAGTTTATGGATTTTCAATCCTTCTACTTTTTCCTGCACTTCAGACTAATTGGTGAAAGATAGCAAAACAGTAAAAGAAATAACTAGAGTGAGGTCAGTAGCTTCCAGCTCATTATGAGTTTTATTAATTACTGAAAGATAAAATGTTATTTATGGGCTAGACTCATAGAAATGGTATACAAAGATCACAGATGACCTAGTTGTGTATTTAAACTTCTTTTGGTTGAATTTTACTCCAAAATTTCAGTCTCAAAGTCTAACCCTGAGGGTGCCTAAAATCACAGAATGTTTATGCTTCTGTGAGTGAAGACAGTTACGCAGTGAGAAATTAGGGCATTGGGACACTTAGAAATGGCCAAAATTTAATTGAGCAAGCCATAGCTTAGGAGGTGGGAAAATATATAAGTAAACACGTACTGGTATTTAACCTCCAGGAAAGACCTTTTTTGGCTAACAAGCATTTGAAAAAGCAGTTTGTGAGCATGTTTTTACTTCAGTGTTCAGCCTCTGATGTGCAATCTCACTGACGTTTTGAGCATTAGGCACAATTTCCCTTTTAAATGAGAAAAGTTCAGGCACACCTAACTGCAGGACTCCAGACTCTCTTCTAAATTGGCACCTAAATTATTGGCAGGATAAGAAAGGCTTTGCATGTATGAATGCGCAGTGCCTTGCAGAGTTACTAATTTGTATGTCAGAAGCAACAGTATAGTGCTGGGAATAGCTCGGCACCTGACTTAATTAGTCTGGATTTTTGGGTAAATTATGGGACTGAAATGAATAGCCTCCTTCAGGTATGAATCTACATCTGGGAAAAAATCCTTTCAGGGTGAAAATGGCCTCAGCCATCAACAGAGTGGTCTCTGGTGTTGCCATTCTGCCTTGTGTAGTCCTCTATCCAGTGCATGTGCTTAACAGTCCTGTTAGGGCATCTCCAAGAGCATGGGACGTCATGACTCCGGTATACACCAGAGCTAGCTTCATACAGGTAACAAAACACAAACCACCAACAACTCAAGCTTTAGGACATGCAAGAAAACAGCAAGCTAAGGCTTTGGGAAGAGTGTACACTGGCTGCTGGCATAAGTCAAAGCATATGCTGCTCTCTTTTTACTGTTATTGATAGTCACAGTAGCTAGATATGATCTATGAGTAGCTAGATAGGGTATCTTCCCAGCTTCATTCAATTATCTGCCTACAGTTTTCCACTTAATTCTGCATCATTAAATAATACTGGATGTGTAACAGATTCTATAACATCTGGGTATTTTGACAGTAAAGGAAGAAATGCTTAAAATTTTCCAGATCCAGACCTAGCTCCACAACTGTGTTGCTCATGCATTGAGTGTGTACCATCAAATATTCCAAGCCCTATGTAAATCCAGTCAATGAGTGTTTAGTAGTGAGATCCATTTCATCAATTTCAAGACGAAAAACCTAGTCGCTTACTAGTGACTGGCCAGACTCACATTTAACTAGTCTAAAAGCTTCTTAGTTAAATTTCATTCTGTTTTATCCACTTGACAAAAAATTTGAGAACTTAAGATTTTGATAAATTATAATGAATATATTTTATCAGTAAAAGAATTCAACAATTAGTATACAGAAATGAAAACATGAGCGTACAGCTGACTGGCGCTTGGGTAATTGGGTTAAAGATTTGTAGTGGGGTTTCAAAGAATGTGAGAGATAATCTTTCCATTTAAATTAATCTTGGAACATAGAGACATTAATGTCATACTTACGTTATCCAACAGTTTGGTTGTTGGTAGTAATTAATAAGACTTTTCAGTTGCTACTAAAATTAGCTTAGTCATGTTTCCAATTATTGCACCTCAACTACATGCCCACATAATTATGTTGGTTGATGTAACATGAATTACAGCTCTCATAAAAATAATTACTCTTTTATAGCACGATATCAAATATAATACCTTTCTACTGTTTGACAAAAAATTTTATCAACACAATCATTTTACCTGAAGGGGGGTGATAGGCTGGTACTCAGAAAACAGACGGGGCAACATATCACTGCACACACAGAGGAGAGCAGTCTATGATGTGTGTTATGATGTCATAATGTCAGGTAAGCAAACAGGAGCTGTTTGGCTCGACTGCTTAGGAAATCTTGTCCTGTGTCTCACCACTCTTCATGACAGAGAAATTTATATCAGGCATAATTAAACGTTCACATATAATGAATACCCTAAATCAACAAAACATTATGGCAATCGCCTGTGTTGATCTCACTGCAATATACATTACTCTCATTGTTCAAAAAAATTCCCTGGCAAATAGAAGACAAAACATAACCTAATGTAGATATTTAAAAGTTCATATAGCTTTCGAGAATGAAAAACTCAAATATTCTCTGTTGGTCCAAGAATTGTAATGATCTTATAACTCTAACAGTTGTTCCATATTCCTAAGAAGAAAGGCCAAACATCATTAATTCATTTAACTATTTAATAATATGATCAAATCACATTTTTAATCCAGTCATTGCAGTGATATTGCATACTCTCTTGTTACTAGGATTACAGTGGTATCATTTTGTCTGTAACACTTGAGGGCTTTTCAGAAAGTGCCCATCCTCTCCTGTTAGGATCCCATCCATTAAAAGTAAATATGCCTCCATTAATAGTCTCTTTCTGCCGTACACACTTCCTAAAAAAACCAAGAGTGACTATGAAATCTTGGACTACATTTTCGTTTCACTCCTTAATACATGTTGTGATAAAGCTGTTCTATAAATCACTGCCTTGATTGTCTCTGTGATGCAAGGCCACCGCACTTTTATACATAACATATAAGTGAGCTGGGAAAGGTGATTTAAAAATACATTACCAGTGCTCCTTTAGTTTCATTTCTGGAACTGTCTGTAATACAGGTTCTATCTGAACTACTGACCTTCTCCCATAACAATGAGTGCAATGTTTCATGTCAGTGTTACAAGAAGTTTGAATTCCTTCTAATAACAACAGCTCTGACTTTTCTTTTCAAACATATTTCAGAATTTGAACTTAATGTTCCTACTTGAAAACATAAGTAATGTGAACAAATATCTTCCTATTCTATGGGGACTTGGATTTATGATAAAAGAAAAACAGGCACTAGAAGCAATATGTGCTCCACACATAAAAAGGGAGCAGTCAGCTAAACCAGTGCAGTGATGGAAAACAGAGTGACCTTTGATCGATCTGTAAGTAGGTATTTCTCCATCATGAGAAAAGGAAACATTCTGAAGTTAAAAAAGATCCGTAAGCTCTAGCACTAAAATTCGTTTCAGCTCAATACACATCAGGAATGCAGTATACTAATAAACTGTAAAAAGAGATGGAGGAATGAAGGGAAAAACAAAGTCTAAGTTTACTTCCAAAGATCATGGCCTAATTTTGTCTAAACTCTGACATACCTCTCATCCTGATAGAGCCCAAAAATTTCATAATATTTTACCAAGATTCCCCAAAGCAATATAAAGATTATCATTAATTTAATTTAAATGCCATGGCATTTTAATATTTTAAATTAAAAATTTCTGTATCTTCAGCCTTATGATTTATTTCCACAGAAGAATACCTAGATTCTCAGAATTACTTAGGTACCTAAATCCTATCTAATCACATAATTTGCTTTTTGACAAAAATAAATACTCTTACCTTCTTATCGGGAACATAGGTTTTAAAATTTTCTGTACATGTTCTCCTGAATCCGATTTATTTCCATTTTATATTTAGAGACTGCTTCTTGATAAACTTTGCACAGCTAACACAGATGTTTAATATCTTCAGTAATTTGATGACATAATTTCTTGGACCTCCAGATCTCATTATAGTATGTACTTTTTAGATAATGATTGTATATTGTACTAATCATAATTTTTAAATTTAACTTTGTGGGAAGAGAACAATTTATCTGAGTGAAAAACAGTATCTGAAATAACAAATTTAAAATACAGACTGAAGTTGCATGATTTATGAAACTTTCAGTGTTCCTATCTGTATTATTACTCCCTAGATTTTTCTTGTTGTTTATGAGAGATTAGCCAAAATTTCAGCAATGTAGAAAAAAACCCAGCTAGGTCAAACTCTACTCTCAATTATACCAAAGCCATCCAAATTTCACTTAATCAAATCATGAATTAAAAAAAGGGAAAGCAGAATCTAAATTATTACTTCTAGATAAGGAACTTCCTGAAAATTATTCTCTTAAATTTTAGTGCTGAAAATATGAGCTCTTCTTATTCTAAGAAAGAATCACTGTTTCTTAGAAACATTATCTGGCCTGATTTAACATCACTACATCATTCCAGCTAAAAAACATTCTGCAGTGGGGGGAGCTCCAAAATGTTCTGTTACTGCTTCAAACACAACCATTGTGTTAAGTGGGGAAGAATGCACAGTATCTCAGTGATTCCCTTTCAGTATACCTGCCATTTTCTGCTCTCCAACAAAGAGAACTTTCTTGGAGGAAATCAAGTAACTTCTGCTATTTTAGGTCATGTACATGGTGATGAACAAAGCAAATATAATATTTCATAGGGTAAAATTGCACCTCAAACTTCATTTTTACTACTGTAGATGCAAACTTTAACTTAGCAACCTGATAGACAAACAGTTAAGTCAACTGACAGATTTTGTTAATATTAATGGACATTTTATCAGACTCTGAATCTGGACAAATTGTATCTGAATTATTACTTTCCTGAAAGCAAAATGGGTATTTTTGATACTGTGACTGTTAGCATGCCAAATTTGTGAGCTTCACATTAATTATGTGATGCATATCCCACATAATTATCCACTGGTCTGTTTAGAAACCTCAGTCTGTTTAAAGAGTTGATTTATCATCTCTCTCATGTTATTTACAAAGGGTTGTCCACTTCATACTTGACATGACATCTATATGCATATAAAATAAAACATGTCAGGCTCAGTAAACAAATTTGCTGAATAGATTTGATATACATAGAAAAGTGACTTGACTGAATGCTGTTATTATTGAAGACTGACAAGTTCTTTAATCACTTAGTCTTGAAAACATCACCCTGAACAGGCAGGATATTTTTGCAGATACTGAAATTCATCAGACACTCTAATTACTTCCTGTATCTACTAATTTTTTCTCTCAGAACATTTTAATATCTGAGTGCATTGCCTTTTGGCTTTTATTCAGAAGCTAGAAGTAATCCAGAAGTTTATTTATAAAATTTGACAGTTTGTCTCCTTATGACCCACGAAAGGACTGGATTTGGCAAAATGATCTGAAGAATTAGCTTTCTCTACATAAACAACAAGATGTCTGCCACCTAAGAAAATCCTCCTGGGAAGACTGATTTTCGTGAAGCAAAAGTTAGAATAATTCTGTTATGATTAGTATGACATAATGACCCAGTCCAAGGCATCTGTTAAAACAGGAGCAAGTACACATTCCTTTTTAGCTATCTTAAAGTACATGATCTGATGCTAAAGAGAACTTTTAAAACTCTAATAAAATCTTAATTTACGTAGAGTGACAAATTATATGTAAACTAAGTATTTCCATGTGCAGTGGAAACTGTGTACTCACAATTTTTGATAAAGTATTTCCCTAAAAGACAAACATAGCAACATTTTTTTACAAAAAAACCCTCCAGATCTTTTCTGGAGGTGTGTGCTTAAAATTGTTGCTTAAGTTTAACCATTAACTGTACTGATAAATCTTGAACATTCTGCTAGAACTACTTTGTTATTTATGTAAATTGTATGTGACAACAAAATACGTGAAGAGCATGAGACAAAGCTAAATGATAGTGCCATAGATTTTACATTGCTCATAACTCTCTTTTCACTAAAGCCAAAGTTGCTAATATAAGAAAACATTCCAATTTTCCTAAATTATGAATCTTCTATGACACATCTATCAGAAAACTTAGATAGAGGAATAATTCCCTATGTGTTAGGCATTCCAAGATGACACTGGTGCATTTAATCTGACAGAGAAGTATTCTTTCATATGAAAAACTATATAAACTTAATTCTATACCTAATTAATCTCTGAAAATAATACTTCACATAAAACTTATTTTTAGACTGAAGACTGTAGTGATTTTAAAGTGTCTAGGAACCTTCAGATTAAATTTTATATCTTGTGATATTTTTAACATAGTACAGTTAATTTTTAATGGTGCCAATATTGTAAAATAGTGTTTATTTTATTTTATGTATAATATTTATCATTTCTGAAAAAGAAAGACAGAATTGCTTAATCCATATACTAGTAATTCCCAAATTCAGACAATTCAACTCTTCTAAAAGTTTCAAGACTGAAACATAAAGTCTTGAAAGTAATGAATATGTCTTTATTCTGCCTCATGAAAAGACTGGATTTGACAAGATGTTCTGAAAAATCATCTTTCTCTAGAAACAAGATGCTTACTACCTGCTGGGGAAACAGATTCTCTTTAAGCAAAAATTAGAATATTTCTAACATAATATAATGTCTCAGTTTAAGGTAGCTGTTGAAACAGAAGCAAGTACACAATTTTCTTTTTGGTTTTTGATACAAGACGAAAACATGAATGTGTATAAACATATACCTTTCAAAACGGATGCCAAAGTGTGTTTTTTCATCCAACAGTCCAATTCAATTAATATTTTAACTTCTACTACTATCCAGTGGAGATTGAGAACCTAATCCTAGATTTGTAATCCATCACTGAAAATCCTTAAAGTTACAGTATTTTGGGGATGGTTTGGAGATGTTTTGATAGCTGTACATTTTGAAAGGCTTAGTGACACTGCTGCTGGCAGTTCTTGCCAGGCATTCAGTGGGGAGTTGGCATTTACTTTTTTTCCCAAGGCTGTATATATGTCTGTTTGTTTACATTACTGTTATCTCAGGAAATGGACTGGAGTGTCTTTCTGTTCTGTAGTTCATGGTTCTTACTGAAATCAGTTGATCAGTTTTACAAAAATTAAGGACTACAACTTTTTTTTTTCTCATTTTATTGTGACATCAGATTGGGTTTTTTTGCTGCTTACCCATTTTCATATTACTTACTACATGTTGCTTTTCTTCAAGAAATATAATAAACTTAGACTTAGTATTACTCAGCACGATATGATAAGTGTCTTCTTGTAAATTATTACAGTCAAACTTCAAAATGTGTCTATTAGTTATGGAAATATAGCTGTCTAGAGCTATAATCTATATACTCTATATTTAATATACATAGTACATGTGCGTACATAATAGAATATAATAGGAGATATAATACTACTATTCATCTAGGTACAGACAACTCATAGATTTAGGGAAAGTGAAAGCTGACTCTTCAGAAAGTACAATCTTCTATCTGCCCATCTCTTTTTTAAGTTTTGGTTTTGCTTTCACCTGCCTTTATCTGCATTTTTGTGGTTAGCCAAACTGCTAAGGCACTTTCCATAGGTAGCGGAGTATTCTTGGGTGCAAAATGTCACAAATTTTCCAATTTTCAGGAGAGTGTGCAGAAGCAGAGATTATGAATACTGGATTTCTAAAACAGCGAAGCCATTCTATAGCAAGAGAATATATTTAGAAGTGATTTTTGAATACTGGATATAAAAGATCCAGTGCAAAAGGGATTATCTCTAAGTTAACTGCTGTACTTACTGAATACTGAATCAAATGGGGAGAAAAAGACAGAAATAAGGAAGCTCTGGTGCGCTTCAATAATTATTTTAGACAAAAATACTCCAAAATAACTACACAAAAATCCTAAAATAGGAATTACAGTATTAATGGACCAGGTATTTCATAGTAGTATTTAATTTACAAAAAGGGTTAGCTTCCAGAGACCTCACTTACCTTTCTTAGAGACAGAAAAAAATCCCATCTCTTAGCAGGAGGTCCCTAGAATTACAGACAGAAAAAATCTCCTCGGACATCTAGCTCAGCTCTATCAGTGTTCTTATAATTCTGTGTCTGACGAAGTTTGCACATCATTAAGATGGGACTTCTGTCATTTTGCTCAAAGTCCACTTTATATAAATGTTAAAGTCAAGATCTAGCAATGGCACAAAGCCTGTGCAATTAGTTGTAGTTAGGGTTTTTTAAACACCGGGGAATTTCTTCTGACAGATAATAACGTTGCTTGTATTTCATACATTTTTAACTTTGGGGTAGAGACGTTGAATTAGAATAAGGAACAACTATTGCCTCTTCAAAGAGATTTTTTCTTTAAAATATATTACATTTCTGGATTATATTAAAATACTTTGTTTTCTAACAAGATATTTGTTATTTTATTGAGAAGACCAATAAAAGTCTAAACAAAGTAACTATTGTTGGACTATTTCTCATGGAACAACTCATGTTATTTCTGGTTGAAAAAATTAAATCACAATTATATTTGGAAATTATATCTTTAAAAATTGTGCTTTATTTTTTTTTCCTTTTTTTCCGTTTTATATGAGGGTTTGAATTATAACTTTCAAAAATAAAACTTGTGTTAGCACTTGGCATGTTTCAAAGGTTTTTTTATCCCATTTCCTGCCTTTAATTTCAAACCAACTTCTGCAATAAGTAGTCTTTGGCAGCATTTTGCAGTAGCCAATTTGCTTCTTCAAATAGTAATGGAGAGATTTTGTGGATAAAACCCAAAGTAAATAGCTAATAATCTCAACTAATGAAAAGTATTTGCTGTAAAATTTTTTGCAGAGAGATTTTGAAGTCAGCATGTTTTGCTTGACCTAAAATGCTGTTTTGCCCTGATTCACCAAAGAGAACATCAGTGAACAGCCATGTGTAGGTGTGTTTTTCAGTCATTGTGCTAATCAGTGAATGTTTTCCACGGAAAAGAATCAGTTTAGAGAACATACAACTAAGCTAAAAATGGAAAATAATTCCTTTTCCAAAGGTATCTGAATCTGAAACAGAGCTGCTTGGATTAGCCAACACTTCTCCATTATTTGTGGATTAGTAAAAAGAACTGGACTGAAAATGAATTTTGTGTTTATCTCTAGCAAATATTACTGAATCATTGAAACTTGTCACAGATTATTAAAACATTATGTCCATGCTCTCTAAAACAATGTAATATATGAAATGTGGTGGAACAACGCTTCTATCCGACATAATAAGAAATTATAAGGCTGAAATTTTGTCTTGGTGTTAACGCAACAGCCAACAGTGCCTTAAAAAAAAAAAAAAAAAAAAGTTTCTTTGAATTGTAAGTGCAGTAACACATAAGACTCCGCGCGCCTCATTTGTCCTTCATGCTGTCCTCCATTAGGCAATGCAAATGCATGTCTTGCATTTTTCCATTAAAAGACGGCTTTTTCATTCTACTTCAGGAATCACTTGTAGGATCCAGGCATTAGAATTCAGCAAATTATTTTAAAGCAGATACTGCTGTCTAAAAACACTTCTGCTTAGCATGTCTAAATATCTGGATATTTAGTGATTTTAAACAAAACAAGAGCTTTTTCCTATGGTCTAGCCTGTTTCCATGCTCCTCCCAAAGCATCAGTTGTTTCTAAAATAAGATCTTCTCAAGGACATCTAAATAATTTCCTGTCACATCCATATCTGACTCTTACCAGTACACCAGTACGGAATTCAGTTATCAGCTGGGAAATGCAGACATACTAAACTTCAGTCTGCATTAGGAGGTATTCTGCATGTTGTTAGAATGGGACAATACCAGAAATGACATAAAAGTTCATGACAGAAATATGAAGCACTTCAGTTATTTACTCAGCATGACATTTTTAATGAAATCTTTTCTTTCCGTCTGGGTACTAAATGCAAAGCCAGGTTTTTTCACTATTTCAGGCAATGTTACAGGATCTTCCCTTACAGCGTTTGGGAGCTATGCTAGCCAAAATTCTATCCTAACAGAAAAACCTTTCACATCAAGTTTCTCTCCAGATATTTTGTATCTCCAGTGAATACTGGTAAAGTCCAGAAAAGGTCACTATAAATAGTATTCTCTGTGAGTTGCTCCAAGAAGCTGTTTTTTTTTTGGTTGGCATTTGTCCCCTCCTGAAGGAAGGAGGGTGACTTGAAGAGGAAAGACATTAGATAGAAGGAAAGTCACAGACAGATTGAACTTTGTGGAAGTGTAATTTCAGTGGATTTAAACTATGATTCATGCCAGGCAAACAGTGTTAGATGCTGTTTTCTGCTCCCCCTGGAATCCTAGTTTAGAGCAGCTCCAAGAGATGCTTAATGAAATTATTCTTCAGTATTTAACAATAACTTTATTATAATAGATAATATATGTGACAGCACTATGGGTGAATAGCCTGGTTATTTATTACTATTCTAACAGCAAAATATCTGTTTATTAATGAAGACTTCATTTTGATACACACTAGATGGAGAACTAAGAAAGAAAACTGTTTCTGCTCAGAAAAGAAAAAAAAAAAGAAAAAAAGTTGAAATGTGGAAGGTATGGATTGAGCAGATTAACAATATGTGCAATTTATAGAAAACAATGTTTAAAATTTACGAATTAATATGAAACTACTATCATAGCTGAGAGAGCGCCAAAGAGAAATATGTCCAGATTGAAGGAGTGGCATATGTAGGGAAAGGGAAAGAGCACTGAGACAATTGAAGGAAAAATGGGCCCATCATTAAACAAAGTTGAATTATTAACTTTGGAAGAGTGTGGTCTATAAAAGGCGAGTAGATTTGATATTGTAGCTATGGCTAATTGGGGAGTGCCCTTATAGAAAAGGACAAGAATAGTGTCAGTGACAGCAGACATCTCTGTTTAGGTACCCAAATCATTCCCATAGTATTTTATTCAAAATTATTTGAAAATTAGTCATTTCTGAAAACATGGTCATTAGCTTTTCAGTATTCATCAAGACAGCATCCATCAAAACACAGCATAGCTAATTCTAATTTCAATTCTGGTCCTATAAGGAATGAGATAATGGCTTTGAATCCAATATCTATGTTCGCCTTGCTTGCTCGGTCCTCTTACACTCTCTTACTAATTCACCATGTCTATCTTTAAACTTGATCTAAGATATTTGATTTTCAAAGCAGACAGAAATGAATCTGAATATTTTAATTTAAAGTTGCTCTAAAATACTTATACAGTTGTCCACTAACTTTGATGCAGATATTACCTAGTGAAATCAGTAACTGCTACATTTTACCTAGTTATATGCAGTAAGAAGGATGATAAAAATTGTCTCTTGAACTGAGCAAGAAGCATGATGCAGTCCTAAACCCTACACTTCTTTCCTGGAAACAAAGTGATAGATTCCAGTTTTGCTTGTTTGTGTTTGTATAGGCAAAAGGGGAATTCAAAACTGGGAATAAACAGAAACATACAGCTCTTGTGTAACAAATGTACCAGATTAAATACTCAAGACATAGCTTCAAATCCATACTTTGCCTAATTTGAAAAAGGAATTTCATCTGAGGTCACTTATCCTACAGAAATTCTTTTTATTGTAAAACTTCCTAGGTGTTCTGCACGTATAATATGGCTAAAAGTAAAATTTGCTGATCAATACCTGGAGCAATTTTATTCTAATCTGTTTTTGTATTTATGCTCAGAACATGCGTTCAAAATTGAGTCTGCTGATCTTAGATTAGAAGTCTTCCTTTGGGACTGAACGTCAGCTAAGATAATAGCAGGCTGGAATGAGAACTGATGTGAACACAAACTCATAGACAGAAACTGAAATACAGAGAGAATGTACTGGGCTTTGGACAAAGGTGGCAGTTTGTGATATCAGTGTAGCCTAAATGGGTACTTAAGTGCCTAAAGTGGTCTGCATTATCACTAAAGTACTTTTGAGCAACCTGAATGAAAATCCAGCCATAGGTCCCCAGGTATCTTCTAACTGAAACATAGCAGGTTTTTTTGGTCATATTTTGACTTTATCTGTTCTTTTCTCAGGAACAGTATTTGTTCTAGTAAACTCTGATAAAAAGAGGTCAGCCGTGTTGTTTATGTAACTTCTATTTCTGTCTTACTCATGTTCCAACACTACCATCACACTTCGCAATCCTTGATCACAGGATTATGAAGTCTTGTTTTCTGGCACTTTTCTTGAGCTTTTCAACAGCAAGAAAAAAACCCAAGAAGTAGAGTCTGGAGGAGTTCAGCAGCTTACAACTTGTTATTATTTTAACAATAATAGCACTGCAGTTTTGGTCAGATTAATATGTCACTGGGATCATCGATCTAAAATGCAACCCCTTTCAGGCATCCCTCACAAAGTAAGTGGGGAAATTAAAAATAAATAAATTCATATGTACATATATGCACTTTTTCAGTCTCCAGTTAAGTAATTAAAAAAAAAAAAAAGGAATGGATTTGTGTCTGTTCAGTACAGCTACCAAACTCTTTAACCTAATCTGTTCTTTGCACCTGCTCATTTACAGAATATGTCTAGTGCTAATTTGACTATAGCAATTATTTTTAAAAAAACTGCACAAGTCAGGTTTATGTATGAATCTGGTGTTAGTAAATGTCTGGACATTTCTTCATCTTTATTGTATTCACCCTTCTAACATACCTTTGAAGTAGATATCATTATTAACCCTCTTTTATAAAATACAGAATCTACAGATTACATACTCTGACATATTGTATTTTTGAGCTGTGGGCACTGCAACATTTGACTTTTAAAATTCCATGCAAACACTGCAGCCATTAATTAGGCAAGCCAAATGTATACCCTCAAATATAGCCTAGGAAGAATTAGAATGGAATTCAGGACAGTTAGGATGTTGATCAGAGGTCATCTGAGCTACGGATAAATAGTCAATGTGCTTAATCCCAGCCTAGAGCTTCAACAATAGCTTTAACAACTTCATTGACAGTCTTTCTTATTTTGCACATGATGTAGTTAGGTAGAGACAAAGGTCTTATAAGTAACTTCATTTCTTTCCCAAAAACCAGAGAGTAATTAAATAACCTCAGCTTCTCCAGTGGGAAAACATTCATTCTAATTTTAATACAGATATTTTTTAATGCTGAATATGCCTTAAATTACCACATATTTGTTCAATTTATTAGTTATGTTTGTATCAAGTGTGAGAATGCGTGGTCTTATTTACTAGAAAGTGCACTGAAATGACACAATAGATTTTCAACTGAGGTTTATGTGAAACTTCATCAAGATGAAACTCAGTGAAACTGGAAAGGCATAAAGCCACAGATTTCACAACTTTACTGAAGGCAATACCATCAGAAATTCTAACAAGTTAGAAGCATCTCTCAATGTTAGAACTGTGCCTCACTTCTGCAACAGATGCTTGGTAACCGTATGACTCAGTATGAACAGAAAGAAAAAACACAAAATGTTACTTTTCTTTCCAGACAATATGAAAGTCATAGAGCAAGACTGAAGGGAAAAGGTTGGCAAGAAGGATGTTGGCTGGAATTTCTAAAACAGAACCTTTCTTCATCTGTACTTCATGTCTAAAGCTTTGTATTCACCCTTGGCTTTGTTTCTGTCTGGATGCAAAACTGTTTTACAAAGCTATTTTCTCTCAAAAACAAATGAGATTTCATTAAGGGACAAAGAGAGAAAGAAAGATTAACCTGGCAATTTTCCTGATTAGTTGTGTGAAATACACTGGCCATTTTTACATTTCTCTTGTGCCTACTCTAAGTCTTGTATCTTTTACTGCATATATTTCTCATCCTCATCTTTCCTTCCTGTCAATGGAAAAAGGTTGCCATGTCAACATTTTTTTTTCCAATATATTTTACATGGAACAGTTCACATAGTTATACATTCTTTTTCTACTTCCCTTTGGAAAATATCAGCAATCCATTCTCTCACACTGCCAAGTGTTATCTACAATTCTGATAATTATATGATTCTATGATTTCTAAATTATGATTTGGTAGTTGGAACTAGAGATACTCCAAGGACAAATTTCAACACAGACCTTGATAAGAATGCCACTAGAAGCAACATTCACACGGCAGAGATTATTATTTATAGTTATCACGTGCTTGGCGCTCATTGAATAAAGCTTACAAAATAAACCCCAACTGCCTGGTCACTAAAAGGCTGATCAGTGATCTGTTTTAGTTTTGTCTCACTTTGCACAGGTTGAAACCAATGGTGATTTTATAGTTTATTGCTGATCCTTTGCACTAGGAGAAAAGTCTCCTAGCAGAAGCAGTGAAGCTAAACAGAAACACTGAAATTAATATTCTGTCTGAGAAGATCTGTAGATTCCAAGTTCCATGAAAATAGGTTTCTTTGCCACCACAGCTGTGTATTTTGTTTTAACTGGCATAAATACTTTCAGCATAAATGATTTTTTTATTTTTTTGTAGAAATGTTCTAATTCAAGCAAGACAGAAACATTAAGGGCTATATGAAAATTTCCCCTTTGTCACTGTTTTGCATATCATGAGGATATTAGGCAAAATAAAAGAATCAGGAAGCATGATCAAGGCCAAACTGAACATTTCTGTCTAGCATAGAAAGTTTGTATTAAGACAACTAAGCAACCTAGAAATTACAAATGTAGGTGGTCATACCAGGCTAAGTAATCATTAGGATACATTTTTAAAAACTGAAGGTTCACAGACAACAATTCATTAAAGATAGTATTAAAAGGATAGAAAAGTTACAGAAGAGCAGCTGCTACTCTGCTGCTATGCCTAGACTGTTTCTGTTCAAGTAGTTGGTTGAAATTCATTAACCTGTTGACTCTTGTGACATGAAACTCTGTGCTGATACAAGTATCCAAATTATTTTTCATGTTTTGAAAGTGAACTTTTCAAAGACAAAGGCCTGAGTTAACTATTGGGGAAAAAATCTAGGTTCTTCTAGCATTGAAATTTCAGGTTATTCTAATATTATTTTTAGAAACAGACTAAATTTAAGATTTTCTCCAAATTGATTTCTGATGGAAAATACATTTTGACAACATGAAATTATTTCCTAAAGTATTTTTGCTTGATGAAAACCTTGAGCTGTTGAAAACCCAAATTTTTATTTTGTTAAAAATAAATGCATTTCAAAATATTCTTGTGTATACATGCTATTGTACCGATTGATAAAAGATGTAGTTTAATTTCCTCTTTTACCATTCTTCTTTATGTAGAAAAACCTGCGTTCAGACAATTAATTTTTGAGTAAATTACTTGACAAGAGCAAACCATGGTAAATCAAAGATAGTCGTACTAGACAGCCAAATGTTTAGAGGAAAGAAGGCAGCTACATTTTCTACCACATATTGAACAGAAATTCCATGAGGTGTTTGATATAGCTGTTTCCTCCAGAAAGCTGCTTTTGGTCTCACTGAAGTGAATAAGAGAGAAAACTTCTTTTCCAACAAGCTTCAGTTAAGTCATAATTTACTGGTTCTGTTAATGTGTATTTGCATTTTATATTTATATACTGAATACTTCATATTACTTCCAGTGCTGTTAACGGTTCTTTCTGAAGATGAAGATTCTGGTAGATCACACCTATGGAGAATTTATTGGACACTGCTTGGATCACTCCCCACTGTTTGTGGTGTTTACCACAATGCAGAAATCCAGTGTTTTACCAACCTGATTGGAGTCTTATGGACAAATAGGAAGTGTAAGATGGATCTATTTTTCCACAGATTTGGCTAGAAATTGTTGTCTGGATCTAAGAAATACTTTTCCAATTGAAATGTTCTTCCAAAAAAGGTTTTATTTTTGCCAAAATGACATTTTCTTAGGGGAAAAATGTTAACATGTTTCCAAATAGTTTTAGAGATGATTCACGCCAATAAGATGCACTTGCACCGAGGACAAACACAAGCTTTTTTACTTAAATTGAATGCCTTAAGCAGCTGAAGTAACAGGCTGAAGTTTCAAGAGTATTATTTCAGAAATATTTAGAGACTGACACAATATTTCTTACCACTGCGAATCAATTTTCAGTGAAAGTCACTAATTAGACACAGGACTATCTCCCTTGTGGATTGTTCTATCATATACAGACTGTGAGAGTGAACTGTTGGGAGGCTGACAAGCTATATAAAAATGAAAAAAAACAGGACTATCCACATAACTTCTTTAACAACTGAAAAGCAGTATAAGATAAAGAGTTGAAAAAAACTTTAACTTGACCTCTAACTTAGCTCATTAGCTCCAACATCCTCCAAGAACTCATTAGCTGGAATACACTTTTTACCAACTTTCTTACTGAGTGAAATAAAACTTAGAGTATTTTGATAATATATATCTAATTTTAACTCACCTGTGTGCAACTGCATTTTTGTCTCATATTTAAACTACAAAGTTCAAACATCAGAGGTGTCAGAGAGGCATTTGGATTCCTTCTGTCCTGAGTGGCCATTTGGATAGGTAGAGAAGAAAAAAAAATAAGGCAAATATAATAAAGAACTTCTGATTGGTCTTCAGCACAGTGTCCAAGCAGAATCCACGACACTTCAGTCCTTGCAGAAGAGCTCTACTAAAAGACCTCATCACACAACTGGAACTGATTCAAAGCTAACATGTCAGATTTCCTATTCAATTAATACATATCCTTTCATTAATTCATCTCTTTGCTTCTTGAACCTCCATGAAATTTTGGCATTCCAAAACATAACGTGAAAAAGTGACCTGCTGCCTGGCAATTTAATCAATATTCCTTGATCTTGTATTGGAGCATATAGTGGATGTTCTCCCTTCTGCTTGCTTTCTAACTTTTAATTATGTTTTTGGGATTGCTCCTGAGCTGTGACCTGATGTTTCGATACAATTTTCTCTCATAGCTTCAATTTTTTTGCCCCGAGAGTGGATAGCCTTTTTTTTCTTTTTTTGGATGTGTACTGATTTGCCTTTAACTGTATTGAATTCCATCTCCCTTTTTACTGGTCTTCACTCCATAATTTCAAAGCTTACCAAAACTCTTTGCAATACAGTTAATTTTTCATTTCCCTTTTATGTGAGCAAATGACTATTTACAGCAACAAACTTTTTGTTCACTTGCTAGTCTCCACTACATATAAATTTTAAGTTCAGAGGCCCAGAAGTTGATGCCTGTGGAATCTTGCAACTGCTTCTGTCATTCGGGACTACTTCTGTCCAGAATCTTCAGCTTCCTTTTCCTCTCACTTTTTTTTTGTTTAATCTTCAAAGCTGGATCAATTCTACATAATTTTCACACACTTGAGCTTGTCTCTGCTAGGTGTTTTCAGCTGATCTTGTCTTCACATTCTCTAACTTCTAGGTCCTTCTTTCACAATCTTTTTTTCCTTCTTTCATGGGGTTTTTCCTACATCTCTGTAAATGTATCCTTGCAGCAATCTATTTGCTGCCATCTGAGCATTCTTCTCTCCTTTCTTGCTCTACCTCCTTTTCTTTTGCTCTATCGCTTTTCTCACCAATTATGTCACTATTTATCAGTTATACCAGTTCAATTATTTCTCCAATTTTTTTTTTTTTTTTAATCCCAGCAGTAGAAACTGAATAGAAGGAGGATACTCTGTAAGAGATCTGAATAAGAGGGTGGCTTAAAAGGTACTACCTGCATCAGTGAAAACAATCTAGAACATGAAAAGAAAACTTGTTGTAGTAATGTGGTGGGGCTGATATCACAGTTTCAGCCAGAGGGAAGGAGTAAGTAAGATAACAACATGAAAACTAATCTGTGAATTAGGGAATGAGAAGGTTAATGAAACAGTTTGGCCTGGGCACTGATATTTCAATGTTCAGATAGATGCCAATGACCCTCAAATCCCCTTACTCTCCAATTTTAAGTGCTCTATGTATTCTTAACTTGGCTTTCATTAGCCTGAGGGTATGAATGAGATTACCTCGCCAAACATAAATGAGTAGTATTTATTTAGCATAGTCTCTTAATCATTCTTGAACAAACTCCATGAATCTTTTAAACACATCAAATCCTCCAAGGCATTTCATTCTGGCACAGAAAGATATTTAAAGGCATTCTGACAAATCTTTGACACTGGGATGAAATTCTGGCATCACTCAAGATAAAGGCAGACGTCCCACGGGTTTCAAAAAATCCAATTAATAATATATAATGTAAATATAAATGTATGAACACACACAGAATTCAGAAGCTGATTTTTTCATATAATTTTGCATAAAAATAATAATTTTCATTCTGTGATATTGCAACTGATTTCTAATCTCCTATAACCACTGGGACATTACAGAATGTCAGATATGTATTCTAAATTACAAAAATTGTGTGACCTCTATGGAGATTGCCCACATATGTTCTTTTGGCACATTGGTCCTGAAACAGGACAGTTTTAGATGCATGCTTATGACATATTGTCCATTTCACCATGGTGAACCAACTTTATAGCATTTATTACCAGAGTTTTCCTTGCCATGATGGATTTTTGCATTTATTTGGTATAAAATCTAAAGCGAAAACTGAAATTTGAAAAAACTCCACTGAATTTCAGAAAAGCATAAACACAATAGCGCTAAGATTGGATTAATGGTGAGAAAAAAATATTTCAATAAGCCAGCTGTGATTCTGAAAACTCAGTGAGCAAGCCAGCACTTCAGCTGGTATAAATCAGTGAAAAACCACTGAAGTAATCTGAGCCACATAAGTCTATTACACAAAGATTTGATCTCCATTCTCTTCTTCTGCTTTCTTCATCTCAGTCAGAATGAATTTCAAAGCCCACTATTAGGCATAATTTTTATGTATATTTTATGTATAATGTATATCTTATTTTCATTACACTTGAATAAATTACTGGACTTAGCTACATCACATAGACTTTTAATGGTCAGAAAAGACTGCTTGATTCAGTACCGTAAGTTGGGGTATGGGAATTCTAGAACCAACTGCCATTTGCAGTCAGGTTATCTTTCCAAAGCAGAAAAATTTAAGCTCAGCTTATAGTATAAATATTTTGATAAAATTTTAAAATAGATTTCCTATTTCCCTGATACAGCCACAGCTGAAAATGAGAACTGTAATATCAATTACTAACACAGAGACAAACTTTTAGATTACACACTCTCTTGCAGACCAAAATCAAGTCCACTCTAAAACACCCAGACATATCCATTTTGAAGAGTAGTTCAGAGGACAATCATACTTAGAAAAAAGTTGGCCCATGTTTATAACAGAGTATGACAATAAAAGCACATTTTCTTCAATGTAAATAAATTATTTATATAGCTTCCACAAAAGGTTAATTTTACATTCCTACGATCTTACTCATACAAACATTATTGAAAATATCCCTTTATCCATTTTAGTAGATATTTTGAGAAACTGCTTGTGATAAGAAATTACCCAGGGCAACTAAAATATTATGTAAGTAATAAAAATTACATTACACAACATAAAAATGACAGGAGTGTTTACAAAACCTATATATGAAAAAAATAAAGAGATGAAATATAAAATTTCATAGGTCACACACTCATTTAAAATATTTTAATAAAATCTGGATCCTTCAAACTATCATTAGGACAAAGTAATATAAATTTTTCCATGCAGTTTTCCATCCTGTAGCAGCTTACTATATGTGCACATGACATAAATAATCAGGATGGTAATTTCTTACGCACAGTGCATTCAAGTTTTCCTCTACTAAGAAATTAATTCCTGAAAATTAGAAGAATATGTATTCTAATGAGAAACACCTTAGGAATACTAAATTAAAAGTTCTAATTATATTGCTCATAGCTCCTGCAGTCTATTTCAAAACATCTGTCATGATTTAAATTCTACTTGAATCCAACTTTTGCAAAACCCAAGAACAATAAAAAGCTAAGCTTATTGTTGCTCTCACTGAAATACATAGGAACTTTTCCTACTTAGCTTTAGTGGGTAACTCGTAATTAATTAAACTTTTTTATTGTGATATGCATCTCAGTTTATATTAAAATTATAAAATAAAAAGCAAGATCCTAACTTAAAAGCTTGAGGATTCCAAATTATTACATTATTTGAAGTTGGGGTTTCAAAGAGTTGGGGTTTCAAATGCTGAAATTTAAGGAGACAAGAACCTACCAGAGGCATCTGGACAATGCCTTTAATACCATGTTTTAAATTCTCGTCAGCCCTCAAATGGTCAGGCTGTTGGACAAGAGGATGATTGTGAGTCCCTTCCAAAAGAAATAATCTATTCTATTTCTATATTTCTATTTCTATATTTCTATTTCTAGTCTATTCTATTGCATTAAATAACCCCAAAGTAATTTTGCAAAGTAGTAATGATCACATTAGAGAGGAATAAATCCATTTATGTTTTAGGCACCATCCCTCTAAAATATAATGTCTGAAAAACCCCAAATGCTGGTAAGTAGTTGGTTGCAGTGTGCTCCTTGAAGGCAACAAATGAAGTGTTTTGAGGTCAAAGAGGTAAACACAATACAAAATGTGACAATTTGCTATGAGAAAGAGACTATCAGCAGGTTTTTTCCTTTCTTTGTCCCATGTCAAGTGACACCATGGCTGTTTCAGTAAGGAAAAAAGTGTTAAAACTCATGTCACCAGACCTCAAACCAATTTAGTCCACTTATGCAGCTCCTTAAGGAACTATTATTTTACAGTGCCTATTCGAGCTAATAGACTGAAAGAGTTCCTAGTAAGTCTCAAACTCCCCAAAAGATCAGAAAAATAAGACTTATCATTGTTATGACCCATCCCAGAAAGCGAGGGTAACCCAGGTTCTTCTTAATAGATGCCTTGGGGCAGACACGAGTAAAACTACACTGAATGACCAGTATTTTTAATTGTGTACATGTAGGGTATTTTAGAACAATTTGTCTGTGACTCCATGAATGAATGCAAATTGCAAAAACCCCATTTTAACTATCATAATATTGACTCTTAGGTCACTTCCTGTTTTGGGTTTTATTTGTTAGATTTGTATCAATCTACCTCAGTAACCTCTTTTTGAGAATATTTAGAATATGAATATTTATTAAAAAGGAGAAACTATTAACAAATATGAAACAGATATTGAATAAATATTATACTGAAATTAAATGTTTTTTTCATTATTAACTATCTTTCTTGGTTTAACTCTGTTATTTGTTTGCTCTGTGTTTGTTGTCACATTTGCTTTTTACCCCAAGGTATAGAAAGAACATTTCCTGAGTTTTGTTTGATAATGACACCATGGAAGGAACTACAGTATCTTACTGCTTTTATGAAATGGTGTTGCAGTTTTCCAGGACAAAAAAAATATAGTTGCAAACTGCTTACACTAATGTATGAATAACTTACCTTCAGTTATACAGTACGCATGGAAAAAATAAAATTTAATTTTTTTCATCTATTATGAAATAATAATGAATAATCATTATATTCTTCTATTTATTAAAAAAGTTGTATCTTTCTGTGCAACAGCGTAAGATTTTAGTAGTTTAAGAAAATAGTTGGATTTATGGCCGTGGTTCAGGTCGCCCTTATCTTCAAATGCTCAAAGTTTCTCAGTGGAATTCTTAAAGTTACCAATATGGTTGAATTTTACCGTAGTACAAATATTTTGCTGGGTCACTGCTTATATGACACCTTTGTTGTAAGCCACTCATTTATCTCACATGGAGATCCTAAATTACCTAATCCAGAAGTACAGCTTCACTTCAACAAATGATAAATCAGATAGCTTGGCCACTGGAGGAAATTATTTTCTATTACTGCAAGGTTGCATTGTAGGGTGGTCATAAAGAAAAGAGATATATCTGGTTTTGACAAGTCAAATAGAATGGCCAAAGAACAAAACAACACAGCTTGTGCCAATGAGTAAGGTAAATATAGTGCTGCTTCAGACAACTCAGAATGGTGATTTAAGACGGGTATGATCTTTTTCAGTTGCCCAGAAACTATCATACTGTATTAAATCTAAGTTTATCATCTCTAAATAAAAATAAGAATGTCTGTCCTAGACTCAGACTCAAATCTCAGTATTTTCATAAATTATTCTCCAGAGAAAGTAAATGCTGCAATTCATCCTTCTAAAAGTTGACAAGATTTCAAACAAAAGATTTATCAATAAAAAGTTAAGTTCTTTTGACGAATTAGTCCACTGATTAAAAAAAAAAAAAAAGGAAGTTTTTTAGTTTATATCTTATTTAAGAAAATTTGGAAAATCATTAAAGATGCAGTTAAAAGAGCTATGACTTCAGCTGATTATCAGGAGAAGCCTCTCTTTCACCATAAGTAAAGCATTTACTGCTTCATAGTTTCAAATTTCTATTAACAGAAAAAAAATCTGGTTTGCAAATAAGCTAAGGTTTGATGTTTCTAGTCACCCACCTGATTCCTGTATCTTTAACCATTAAAATATATAAATTATCAATATAATTAAATAAATACATGTACACAGCTTTTCATGTACCTTTCCTACCCTGACTCTCATTGGCTCTACCAGCTTTCTATTACAGATACATCACATAGCTTTTTCTACTACATATTCTATTCTAGAGAGAAGGTTTCTTATTCTAAATTAATTAAGTTCTGCTTTCATCAGAATGAATCCCACGTAAGGAACGGATAATTCCCACTCCTGCTGGAGTTCAAAAAGCATAGCTATAGCTTGTTTAAACTGGGAGGTGTATGCCATATTCATGATAATCTATTTCTGTGTTTCTGTATGCCCTGTACATTTACACCAGCTTCTATTCATACCTGTTCTGTTTTCCACATCTGTAAACTAGTCTCACAAACTAAAGAAAAGATGGGAGAAAATTACTATGATTTATTAGTTCCAGATGAGCAGAACTGTGAAGTGACTGAGCTATCAATCAAAATTAGATCTATTCCAGTATAACATTTGTTACTCTATGATGCTTCTTTCTGACTTACATATTCCTATGCAGTTGGATAATTCTCCTACCATATCAAAACCTTAGAAATGTGTTCATGTTAATGTTTCAAACTATTGACTAGGCAGTCAAGCTGTGCAGCCAGAAAAAAAAAATCCTATATACGGGAAATGCAAAGTTTGTAAGAAATTACAAGAAAATCAGTTTTTACTTTGGATGTCTACAATTTCTTTGAAATTTAAGGATTATTTTCCTCTTTTAGCGTAGCTAAAACTATTTGCTACATTTTGAATCTATCTCAAAATGTCAGTTATAATATATTTTACAGTACGTTTTGCAGGACAGAATATGCAGTGACAATTAACTACATTTGGCAGGTTCTCACTGTTGCTGTAATCTTTCTCACAGCACAGGATGACTGGATAAAAATTTTGAATAATTATGAAATATTGTTTTCTTCCAGTGTTATGTTTCTTTGTTCCTGGCTTATGATAAGATTCTCTTCCTGTTTCTGCAGTCTGCAGTTGTAGCAAGAATTGTATTCCCTTTTTTTTTTCATTTGGAGTAACATTTGGCAGGCTTTCTCTAGCACTGAACCATATACATACAAGTCATCTTGGACTGGAGGAAATAATTTCTTATGGGAAAGTTGTAAAATTGGGATATTGTCTTCCAGAAATACATGAAAATTTGCAATTTTTTTGGCTTTTATTTGGCTTTCTCTTGTTCCTATGAGCTTGTCCAATACGGCACTATATTTTACAAATTCTGATTTAAATTCTTTCCATTCAATAGGAAGCCATAACTTGCTTTCTCATCCAGCTGTTGCTCACTTGGTTGCACGTTATCCAGAGAATGTTACTGTGCTCTCATTTTCCAATACAGAATAAAACTTGTTTTTCTATACTCAAAAATTTGAGACCTTTTCTGTAAATTTATAGAAGAGATGTGGAACAAGATGTGATTACTTTAGTAGTTACATATGTCTAAATCAGGGAGGTTATTTCTGAAGATAAAAAGTACTGAGGAAAGGTTTCCAGTTCTTGAAAGGCACTCAGCAGGAAATACAGTGCTGGGAATATGCTGTGTTTTCATTATATGAAATTAAAGGAGTCTGTGAAATACTGACACATTTTTTTCTTAAAATCAGTGGATACCAGAATTGTTTCTGATAAAACTTTGCTTGTGTTAGAGTTTCCTAGAAGATATTTGACAGGTTTACTGCAACTTACTCATCTTGTCTCTATCTTATATCTGTACCCCTGGCTTGCAAACCTCCAAGTTGTCAGCAGTTCACACTGTATATTTAGAATAGCCAAAGAAACATTTTTCATGGCATCAGTGATGTTAAGGCTTCCTCAAATCTTAGCTCATCAAAAAATCCAGCTGGAAAATTCCAGTTTATCAAAATGGAACAGGGTTCTTAAAAATTAGTATGATTGAGTGAACCACAAACAGCTCCTCCTACAGTCTACTGGAAATGCCATACATCTGGCTTAGTGAATCACAGAATAGTTGAGGTTGGAAGTGGCCTCTAGAGGTCACTTGGTCAAAACCTCCTGCTCAAGGAGGACCACCTAGAACAGGTTGCCCAGGGCAGCTTTTGAATGTCTCCAAGAATGGAGATTCCACAACCTCTATGGGCAATCTGTGCCAAAACACAGGCATCCTCTGCTTCCTGACATGCAGACCAAACCTGTGTTCCAGTCTGTGCCTGTTGCCCCTTGTCCTGTGACTGGACACTCCTGAAAAGAGACTAGCTCCTTTCAGGTATGTTTATGCATTGCTGAGATCCCCCCTGAGCCTTGTTTTCTCCAGTCTGAAGAATCTCAGCTCTCTCTTAGAGGTCTTCCACTGGACTATCTCCAGTATGTCCATGTCTCTCTTGTATTAGGAAGCCCAGAACTGGGCATGGCACTCCAGTTGTGGTCTCCCCAAGGTGGAGTAGAGGGGAACCTTCCTTAATCTGTTGCCAACTGTTCTCTTATGCAGCCAGATGATCACCTCTCAACACGCTCTGGTGCATCGGATTGTTTTTCCCCAGGTTCAGGACTTTGCACTTCTCTATGTTGACCTGCATAAGGTTCCTATCAGCCCATTTCTCCAGCCTGTTGAGATCACCATGGTGCCAGCACTGGTGGTGTTTTAGCCATCATCTGCAAACTTGCAGAGGGTACACTGTCAGTTCATCCAGGTCATTAATGAAGATGCTGAACAGTATAGGACACTGTATTGACCCCAGTAAGACACCGCTAGTTACTGGCTCCAACTAGACTTCCTACCACTGATCACTGAGCTACGCCCTTAAGCCAGTTTTCAGTCCTCACTCTTTGATCATCCAGCCCATACCATCAAATTCTCTCTGGGCATCTCACCAGCCTGATCTACCGGAAAGTGTCCCTGCCCACGACATGGGGGTTGGAAGGGACTTTAAAGATTACCTAGTTCCAAACCGTTCCAGACAATTCTATGCTTCTATGATTTTATGGGACACAGTGTCAAAAGCCTTACAGAATTCAAGGCAGACAATATCCACTGCTCTCCCCTCGCCTATCAAACCCGTTGTTTCATCACAGAAGGTTAGACTGTAGTTCCCTAATTCCTACTTCTTGCCCTTTCTGAAAGGTGTTTAAAAGACATGTAGACATGGTGCTTAGGAACAAGATTTAGTGGTGGACTTGGTAACACTGAGTTAATGGTTGGACACGATGATCTTAAGGGTCTCTTCCAACCCAAATGATTCTACGATTCTTTCACTTAAAACATGTAAGAATATATACAAGAGACTTAATATAAAAACATTCATTGCTGAATCATTAAGTTATGAGAAAAGAAACGATGTATTCATTAACTGAATTTGGCATACTAAGACATCATATAGAAAGAGTATTTCCTGAGAAGCAGCTCTTTGATGGGCTGTTTCTCAGGAAATAACAGATTTATAAATAAACAGACTTTTATAAATAAAGTTACTTACTGGATTACATACTTTAGGATATAAGATAGAGTTTTAAATATATAAGTAACCCAAAATCATCTATCCAACAGCTTAGAAGTCAGAATTCTGACTTTTGTTGGTGAGAAATTACACAGGATATAATAAAATCATGAGATGAAACTTTGAACCAGTGTCATAGCAACTCCAGTAGGTAAGTTTACATTTTCTCTTTAGTACTGAGGCAGGTTGAAAAGTCTTAAAGACAGTAAACAACCTGTTAAGAGTTCTGCAAGATTCACATGCTTGAACAGCAAAGTGGGACTATTTCATTAAAAATGACACTAAATTAGATGTATTCAATCTGAACAGACAAGCAGTATTTATGGTGGGAAGAAATCCAGCAGAGGTGCTTAAAGCCAGCGTCAATCAGAATACTTGGGCTATCAGGGAACAGGGACCTGTCTATATGTGTGCGTGTGTGTGTTCACCTCCCCCAACCCCTGGGTCACATTACCTAAATTCACTGTGGGAATGTTAAGCACATTGCTGTGAAGTAATGGATTGAACAATACTTATATTTCAACAAAAGTTAAACAGAAGGACAACAGAATTATTTTGAAATCTTTTACAACTCTGAAAATGGAAACTTAACTGAACTTGCTTTTGTTGTATGGTTATAGCAGTTATTACTTCACTGATCCAAGCCAACTCATTTGACAGTCAGCTTGCATGGCTGACTTCTATGTGAGATACCTGTGCTATCTCCCAGCTGATTAGCTGGGGTGCAACTAGAAGTGCATCTATTGCAGCTCAACATAGATCTGTGCCTGAGCCAGCTTACTTTTGACCCAGTTTTGAGGCTTATATGGGATTCAGAGTATCACATAGTGACTAATTCATCCTGACATTGGAGGAAACTTAGAGAAACACTAGCAAGGATCTACTGGAAGACTGAAGTTTATTTTGAAAAGCAGTGTAGGTCATGGTTGTTGGTGCCAGTCCAGCTCTATTAAACTTGGTGCCAGAGCCAGTGATTCATAACTCTTTATTCAACAAATCTTAATCTATGAACAGAGATTACCTCAACAAGTTTAAGCTGAAATACAAAACACAAAATACAATCTAATCTCATTTATAATTCTGTATTTTTTGCTACCACCTGTAGTTAGATTATGATATCTACTCTTTTAATATACACACAAACTCAGTAATGAAAAACTACCTAAGCTTTACTAGCAAAACCTTGGAGTCTCTTTCAGTCAAAACTTCTTAAATAGCTAGCAAAGAAATGAGATGAGTTCATGACTAGCAAATATGTAGCAAGTCAGTTTCTCAGGTATTATAGGGACAATAAACAACAAAGCCCACCATTTCAGTATTAAGAGTGACTAAAAGCAGAAATTCTCACTTTAGGCTCACTGAAAAGTATTTTGAGTAAGTTCTAGGAAGGTATCCATGAGTAGGAATCCCAAATATAATAAAAGAAAAATTGCTTATAATACTATTAAAAGAAAGTGGATTAGTAAACCTAGCTGTCACTGGGAGTAATAAGTCTAGTATCTGCCCCTAGACTGTAGTGAGAGACACGATAAAAGAGCACAAAAAAGTGCAAGGATGAGACGTCATCATGGAGCTTCAGGTAATTCAGGTAACCTTTCATTGCAGAGTAGGTGAGAGATGCTGAGCATTACCAGTAAATTTGGGTGCATGTGACCACCTCTGTCTTTCCCTACTTGCTACCAGGGCCCTGAGAGTACCACTGAGACCTTCTTCCCTTTGTGTCCCTCTCCAGTTCAGTGGCATCCCTGGCACTGCAGCAGGGAGAGCCCCGCTGCTTCCCACAGCCCTGCCCTGCCTGACCAGGGCCCTCCCAAGCTGGGTCCACACCCCAGGGAGCTGCCCGATGCCCAGGGCTGGAGCTGCTTGCAGCTGCTGCTAGCTGCCCTGCTCCTGTTTTCCAAAAGGATAAAATTAGGGTAAGAAGTGTTTTGATATTATTGGCAGCTCCAGTGAATGTCCAAATGTATTGCAGGAGTACAGCTTCACTTATTTTCACTTCCAAGATGTTACATTAAGAATACATGATAATTGCTGTTGTATTTTGTGTCAAGTAAAAAAAGGAAGAAAAAAAAGCAGCAAAACTCTCCTTGCTAGCTACCATGTTTAAAAGCCTAAGAAAAGACACCTGTGTCACTAAATATTTTTATTTTAGTTTTACCACTACTGCTATTGCTTTTCTGTTGGTCAATTGTATTGTACCTGGACATTTAAAAGTAATTGCTATTTTGACCTTTAAAATTATTATATTTAGGGTGGTATTTCCTACATCGACATACTCTAACCACATAGACAATCACAGAAGTGAAACCTTAGCCAAACTCGTTCAATGCATCAAGAATATGTGGTTTATTAAAGATTCTTTCTAAACATCAGTAATTAGAGTGAGAAGGACAAAAACTAAAATCTTTCTAGGCATTTTCATTTTGGAAGTATCATAGAATCATAGAATGGTTTGGGTTGGAAGGAGACCTTTAAAACCAGCTAGTTCCAACCCCCCTGCTGTGGGCAGGAACAATTTCAACTAGACCAGGTTGCTCAGAGCCCCACCCAACCTGGTCTTGAACACCAAGTATTTTGTTATTCACCTTTCAGTCTCATCGTTTCTGATCAAAGGTTCATGTCTACTGCAATAAGCTTGCATTTGTTGGAAATGTCTGAATAATCCAGGATTTTTCCAGAATTTGAATCTGACTATGATTGTTTTGGTTTCTGGACATAATTTGAATCATCTCCAAAGACTGGATTCATGCCTACTGAAAATCTCTCGAGTTGGTATCAAACAAATGCATGTATCTTAAATCAGAAAAACTTGTTGAAAATAATTGCTTATGCCTAAATGCAGAAGGAATAAAGCAGAAAAAAGTAATCAAAAACTTACTGAACAGCTTTAATACATACAGTCTAAATTTTTTTGACAATAAGACATAGATTAATCCATAGCATTGTGAAAGGCATTAACACATTTAAAGAATGGGGAATGGAAGGAAATGCTTCAGAACTATGGAAGACTGTGAAAACCTAATATTGACTTGATTTCTGTTAAAAAGATGCTTTTCAGTATTTCATGAATGTTATGTATATTAGTATAGCATTTCTCAGACAAATGCATATAAAAGCAGTATTAGTCACTGTTTGAAAGAAACTAGGCAGATTGTTTATTAATTTTAACTTGCCATGTGATGAATACAGTGAAATGCAATGAACTACAATGCAAAATAATTTGAACCTTAAAGAACTACTGAAGAGCTAAAGAAACATTTACTAGCAGCTTTCATTTTGTAATTAACAATTAAAAGCACTTGGTACAAACAACAGAACCCTTCAGAAGGCTCTATCCACCGAAATCTGCAGGAAAGCTTCCCAGTCATTCAGTCTGGTCATTTTAGATTAGGACCACAATTTATTTAGCTGTTGGATTGTCAGCTGTGGTTGGTTTCAACAACAAATAAAAAATATGTCAAGGGCTGTATCCGTAAAAGGATTTTGACATCTAAAATCTATGTCCAAAAATGTAGTCCACAATACCATAGTGGCTGAACATCTAGACCTTTTTATCCCACTTAATCCCATCTGGGACCCAGTAAGAAGGTGGAGTTTCTGGGGATGCCTGATCTGTCTCCACTGAAACTGTAGACATTCCTTATAGTGTAAATTGGCCACAGAAGGAAATTTTAGCTAACAAGGTAATGGCCAGAACACTTTCCTAGGCAACAAGAAAGTAGCACCAAAACATCTGACCACCTCTGTGCCCACAATAACTGGATTTCAAAATAATTTTTCTTTCATTACTTTTCTTTATGTGTAGAACACGTCTTTTATTGTTGGCTTTGTACACTTCAGTATGAGAAGAAGAGAAATTACAGAACTGCTTTGATTTTAAGTTACATTTTGAGTTACATTTTACTCAAGTTAGTCTCAGAATGCACAGAGAGACAAATTGAGGCATTCACTTCCTTGTGTGCGTATAATCCTTGTAGGAAGAGATAGTTTCTCATAAATTCTGGGAATCTTATGGTTCCCTGACAACCACATATACTTACTACATTCATTGTTAATGGAGCATGACTCTTGCGTGTACAAGACCTCTGGGGAAGAAGTCATGGGCAGGATAATAATTTACATATTTGATTTCTATTAAGTTGTTTTATTGGAAGGGTGTTATTGAACCTCACTAGCATTTTAATAATTGGCCTGACTGTAATCAGCACAGTATTGCTCCCCTCTAGGCTATCCAGCAGCCTATGATTATGTTAAATGATTAAGGCTAGCATGCTTATGAATCTTATGCTGCATATGTAAATATTTTATTTGGATGGCAATGTATTAAAAAGTATTCCTGACAACCAGTCTTATAAAAATTATAAGATTGTCTGATTTTAAGTTTTATATGACACCAAGTACATTTTTCCAGCACATAAAATCCATTTTATTATGCTGCACCAATTTTGCATCTGAGACTTTGCACTATCTACTTTATAAATATTTTCTGTGTGAAATCTAGTTCATTTCTATAAAATTGAATTGAGTTGGGGAGCACTGAAACCATCAGATGCATAAATTCAATGTTAATGGCATTCTTTGACCTCTACAAGATCTTTCACTGCTGGCCATAAATAAGTCATTTTTACTGTAATACATTCTCCTTATTGTAAATATCTCCAGTGGCGTGGGACCACTGCTATTTAGCAGGAAGGGAGGCACACTTTTATGTAAGAATGAGAGCAGACTATGGGAATTAAGTTGCTGGGGGAGGATGTCTAGGTTTTCTATTTGCCCCAACATATGAGCTCTCAGTGTGACATATGCTACATTTCTTTCTTTACTGAAAAACTTAAAAGGTTGCATTATCTCGTAAAGTTTTTCAGATTACTCTGACAAGTTCTACAAGCAAACAAGTAACAAAAGTCCCATACACTTTTGAAGGTGAAAAAAATAAATCCTATCCCATTAAAATATCTCTTTAAGTTGTTTGCAGACTGGGAGAAAAGACCTGAGTTGTAAGGAAAGTGGTTGCTTAAAGATGTGAAGGAAAGAGTAAAGAGAAATGTATTTCAGTGAGCAGAGTAGGAATTTGAGGCTAGCTAGGCAAACTAACTATAATAAGGAAGTAAGAAATTGGTAACATGAATAATGAGCTGAAGCACATACAAATGGCATAAGAGGCACTGAGGATAGACTGTATTGACTGTTAAAAGAAATTAGAGTAAGATTGAGATAGAAAGATTGATAACAAGGACTGAAAAAAAAGTAACCTAGATTATTAAATTTAAATAAAAAGAGGAAAAAAGATTGTAATGGGAAAGAAACTGAGGGAATAGAACAGCAATTGGAAAACATTAATAATATGAAAGAAGATGGAAGGAAATTACATGGAAAGAAAGATGATCAAGAGCCAAATGAACCATTTGATGACTAAAAAGTGGGCATATGTAGCTAGTGTTTCTGAATCTCATCTGTTCCTCAAATGACTACCAGTATTTATCAGACTCACGGGGTCCAGAATAAAACTTCTTAAACATATGCATTCATCTAGGAATCTCTCAGTAGCTTAGCATGATATTCTGTTCTCTCCAGTGCTGCGACTGTTGTGCTATGAAGTTACAGATTCCTAACAAACAGTACTAGATCACGGCATTCCTATTCTTGCCTTGTTTCCAAAGAAAACTGAGCTTATACAGTTGCATTTTCTCTCTAACGTCTTTTACACCAACTGGTCAATGTCCACTGATTTTTTTCAGAGAGGAAGTGGTCTCCTTCTGCTACACATTTCGTAAACTGCAATTACTGGTCAAGAATACAAACCTCATCAGATCTGCTGTGTTAAAAAAGAAAAGGGAGACAGTCTAGTTGGTGGTATTTTGCTTGGTACCTAGCTCCTCCCAGTCTGCATATACGGAGCTTTGTACTGTTGAGCGTGTTTGTTGCTTTTCTAACTGGGCAGCATGTAAGGAGAAGGTAGAGCTACTAGAATTTCATGGGGCTAACTTTGCAGAATTGGAGGCACTGAAAGGAAGAACCAAAGAAGGTAGATATACTGAAGGCCTTGAAGACAGGAACCGGAGTCACAGGATACTAAAGGCAATGGGAACTAATAGGAAGAAGAATCCTTAAAGAGCATCAGAGTTCAGTATTGTTCTCTCTCCAACCCATGAATTCTGAAGCCAAAATTCACTGAATTCCCACATCATTGGAAGCTAAACCACTTTTTTTTCTAACTCCCAAGACTTTCTAGCTCCTAAGGCTCATATTTAAGTGCAAAACTCCACAGTGAAGGAATATGGAGTTAGAAATCCCTGGAAGTAGCCTCCTAACCTCAGTTTTTCCCTATGCACATTTGACACTAGATGCCTAGTGGCATTTCTAAATATTTTATTTCTAAAATATATTTGTGCATCCCAACTACCAAAAGACTTTTGAGATGTAGCTTCCAGTTTTGAAAACATTGTTCAGATTAATTTTAAAATTCTGTATTCTATAGATATGTGAAGAAATAATAAACTCATTAAAAGGTTCTCTACATGATAACAACTTGAACTTCTGGTGTTATGCATAAATGTATTCCTCCTCTGCACAATGACTGAGATGTTTTAATATTGTGATTGAAATACTCTGTAGGCTTCCATTACAGATCCTGTTAGTTAGGCTTTCAGTAAGTTCTTGGGAACAAAGTTCTTTCTTGGCAGCAGACTAATATGTTTTACCTAGTTTCTTTAGAACACAGCTAGTGAAATAATTTGCCTCCTTTCACATGGATTACAAAGGCCTAAAATACAATGTAGCAAAAGAGAAGAGTGAATAACAAAAGTAAGACAGATGTACCTAAGTCAGACAAGTGAATGTAGTCAAATTGTTGACTGTTTTTTTCCTAATTTTTCACAAAACATTGACGTCATACTTAAAATACTGGTTTTTTACTTCTTAAATTTTGTTTATTTCTTGTCTTCTTCTAAGACTAGGATTACAGGGAATGGGCTGTTTGGCAGCCCTCCTGTTAATCTCACAATTCTAGTAACATTTGGTTCTTGGCTAACTGCAAATATGTTTCCCTACAGTTAAAAAAAGCATTATACAAAAATATTATAGAAAAATCAGCTCTGTGCTCGCCTGTTGTCTTGGAGATCTGTACAGTATGAATCCCAGGAGCACAGAGTGATATGTATCAAATTTATTCATTTCACACCACCACAGAGCGGAATAAATATTTTTCAACAAAGTATACTCACTTACTGTCATCACTTCATAGACTCCTACGTGAACTACAACTGATTAGTTCAAGTATTACTTTACACTCTCTGTGCAGTGGTCACATTAAACATCTTTCCTCACAAATTATAGAACTCACATCTGGTCCCTCAGCCTTGGGGCACGTACTTCCGTGTGCTTCTTCTGTGAAGTTCCATGTACTTCTATATCTATGATTGGTTTTCAGGCAGAAACCTTTTCTTCTACCAGCTTTTAAACTTCAATGCATAGTTTTACATATAATGAAAAAAACACGTTTTAATTCCTGCCTTATGCCAAGGTCAGAGACAGACAATTAACTGTTGCTCTTCCTTTGACAACAATTTAAAGACTTAGTAATAAAATTCAGCACCAATAATGTTTTGGTCCTTTGCAGGGCATGCATGACAAATTTTGGAAAATAAAATTACAGGAAATATGTTATTTCTTTCAAGTTAATAATGTTACCAAATATAGTAGTTTGTATAAATTCTGTTTCTAACCAAGAGATGAGTTTCAATTTCTGAATCACCTATAGTGGATATATTCTATGGTCTTTGAAGCAAACCATGTCTTTTTCACACATGGGTGCTAATCATAACAAAACAGCATCAAGGGTATTGCAACAATCTACTCTCAGATGTAATGTTTACGACACTAATTGATTTTTTATACAAACAACAGTTATTCTTTGGCTTTTCAATATAAGTAAGTCATAGTAATCCTTGTATTTAGTGCTACGAAGCTCTGGACAAATGCTGTGTGTGTATGTTGTCATTTGAAAAGGTAATTCACAGGGAAAGGGCTTGCTGAGGGAACTACCAGGCCTTATTGCCCCTGTCCAACTTCCCCTATAGTATCCTCCCACACTGCACACAAGCCCGCAAAAAATATGATTTTTTTGGAGAGTAAATGGCTACATGTATTTAGGAAACCTCATAAAAATCAGTCCTGTAATTGAATCTGTTGTGAGTATAGGTGATAATTTCACCGGAAAGTTGTGAGCATAGGGCTGAAAGGATCTACCCAAATTTAGTTCAGATCCTCATCCACTGTGATGCAAGAGTCATAGTTGACTGTAGACGACTTGCAAGAAAATCATCAACATGTATAAGAACTTTCAAACAACAAGCATATAATTGTCTTTAAACATATTGTTTTCTTGATAATATATTTGATGAGTGAAGATAATTTGGCCTCTGTATTTTTTGTACTGAAAAAACCCCAGTAAGTTCCTACAGCTACATATGTTAGCTAAAGCACACGTATCCTTTTTAAATACACAAAGCAAAGAGGGGGTGAGGGTGATATTTTTTAATATTTATTCTGAAAGTATTCATTGTTATGTTCTAGTATTCCATATACCTTTTTTCCCCCACACAAATAACCTACAAATAAATTAATAAAATGTATTTTAATTATTTGTGGATGATACGATCCAAGAACGTGCATTGTCATGTAGCTCTTTGAATAATCCAAAGTGAAATCATCACTCATTTATCCAGAAGAAAAAACAGGACTCCACCAGATATGGGTAGAAATACAATCTTACCAAACACACAATACAGTTGAAAAAACATTAGTAGAAACGAGAAAAATAACCATTATTTTGGAATTCTGAATAATTCTTAAGGTACTTACACCACCTGCAGGCTCCAAAAAATAAATAAAAGATATTCTGTCTTTTCCTCTATGTTTAACAGTGTTTCCTACAGTATTTTCCCTTATACTTAGTGCTCTCTTCATTTAAATAAGCTTATCATTGCTATATATTTAATCTTCAAGCATTCCCTTCCATTTCACTTCTCTATACTGTAAAAAACATCGAATTCAAAATAAAAGAAGACAATAGATACTGTAGAATATTCTGATATATATGGACAGCAATTTCCCACTTTATTTATCTAAAATTTTTACATAAGCTGTTTAACTTCAATTACTTTAATGCTCATCCTGGAAAAGAAAAGTTTATTTGACCGAGATTTCTTTCTTATGTTTACCTTCATTTCTATTAAAACAATGATGGATTTTGTTAAAAACTTCTGTATGAGTCTTGGCTTCAGTTTCTAGTATGACCAAAAATACATCCCAAAGTTAACTGCTTTTTGTAGAAAAGCTATTTAACTTTCTACTTTACTGTCATTGAAAACATAGTTTATTTATATTCCTTTTCTATGAGATCTGAGATCTCAGTTTTCTGAGATCATTATTTGATGAAGGCAAGTGTCTTTTTCCAAACAGATCATTCTCTGTGAAAAAGGAACAGCCATATATCTTATGTAGATTGGATATAAATCACATGCGCTGAGAATGCCCTGTTCCTACTTTCAAAAAGTCTAATTTTTCAGTAGACATAATATTCTTACTAATTTCAGCTGCTAGAGAAATAGAGACAGTCTCTAAAACAGCCAGACTTCAAGCCAGATTTATGTAAAAGTTAATTCCAGATGGATGACACTGGGGGGAGGTAGGTGTGTATGTGTATGTAGGAATACAAAAAAGAAACCTGTGGTAAGAAAATTATGAGAATCATCTAAGGCAATAGGCCTTACTATTGTACTGCAAACAGTATAAGATGAAACTTCCAATTTAATGCAAGAAAAGCACATTGTAGAAGCACGAAAACAATGTAGAAGACTGTTCTACTACAAAAGAGACATAAAAAATTAGTAGTAGATGGTAAAGATATAGTGGCAGCACCCTTTTGTTTAAAATGATCAGTGCTAGAGGTACCAAAGGTAATGCAGGAGTTTGCTCTGATCTGACATCAAATTACAAATCTGGAGATGTTCTATTTCTTTTGCATAAACCCTAGGATCATTTGGACATTCTAGTAAACAGATACGATGAAACAACATTTTAAACAAGTGGTAATCATGGCTGCAAAGATGTATATCACAACTATCACCACCGATTTCACAAGTTATTAAAAAAAAAATGGGTAATTTCTTTGGATATTTTTAGACTGTAAGTACTAACCTTTGAAATATTATTTACAGTGCACCTCACTGGGAAATAAACATTTAAAGCATTCATATGAAATAGTGGCCAAGAGTTTGGTAAATAAAGATTTCCTGTCACACTATTTCAGGACATCTAAAGTTTCATGCATCAAACAAAGCGATATTTCATAAACTGTCTATCAGAGCATGTCTGGAGAATGCAAGAAGTTGGATTTCCCACATCTATTTGCAGAGCTAATATTCTTTGAGTTTGGACTTTTTCCAGAGCCTACTTTTTATTTTGGCAAAAGTAACTATGGTCATGTTCTATTCAGACTCATTTTGGTCATACTGGTTTGAGCAATACATGTGGCTGGGAAAGTGTGACTGTATAATTCTAGAAGTTGAAGGTCCATAAGAGAAGATAACAAACATTCTATTTTCTAAGTTAAATATCCCTTTCATTAACTTAACTAATCCATTATATAATTTTGGGTTGTTTGACTCAGTCTGTAAGTAGGCTTATCACAGGCTAGAGATGAGAGTTTATCCTCACAGTCAGCAAATAGCTGTTCAAAACAAATCAATTACTTCTGCTGAAAATTCACAGAAATTCAGTTCTCTTAGAGGGAAATGAAAGTAGTGTGAAATTTTTTGCATGCCTGATAAACAGGTATATAAACCCAAGTATTAGGTCATTGGGGTTGACTTGAGTCCAAACTGTCTCCATCTGTTTTGTGCACTGATTACACTGCTTATATTACTTGAAGTCAGCTTACAGCAACACCGTAAATTACAATATTTGCATTAATATGCAAAGTAGTCCTAATCCATAATCTATCTTCCCATATGATTTGGTGTTGAATTTGATTCAGCTAACTCAGAAGCCAGTTTAAGTATACATATAGTTCCATCTATGTTTCTCAGGACCACATTAAATTATTTTCTGCACTACTATTTTCAGATGTATGAGGGGTTTAAATGATGGCCACAAGCTTATGTTTATTACCTTCCCTGTGACAAGTACTCTATGACTTTTGAATAGTAAAAAAGAGGATGTAATTTCTACCTAGAAATGCAACTGACTAAATAGAAAAATGAGCTGAATATAACCTAAAATACCCCAACCCTGCTGGATTTGGATTTTTTTTTTTTTTTTTAATCTAGTGTGATCTTCATTAGTACCACTGCACAGATACAAGAAAGGGCAATCTTAGGTCACAGAGCCAGGATGGACAGTAAGCTTTCTCACCAGCTGGGGGGGCATGTCCTTCCTACTTGTACACATGAACCATCTTTCCCTACTGAAACACTAACTAAACCTTTATTATCTTTTTACAGCAGATTCAGACACATTGTTGCTACTAGCTTTTGGAAAAAAGCCAATCTGTGTATTACACCACAGCCTCTTTTTTTTTTTTTTGTGAGGTAACTCTATTGCAATGCAGAGAACTAAAATGATGACAGAATCTCTTCTCTGGGCTCTAGAAAGCTCTTTGTACAGTAAAACTATCCTGACATCTAGGATTTCCAGTTCAGAGCAGTTGCCCCTTTAGTCCAGTTAGGAGGGCAGCTGGTAGTGTGAAAAGTACATTGTGTAACCGGAGCAGCCTGTGGGGCACGAAGCGTGTCTGCCATTCACACGGATCAGAAAACACTGTCCACTTATCCACAGCCGGGTCTGCCTCAATGATGAATTCTAATCGAAGTCAAGAAGAAGGTAAATATTTCTGATACTCATAAAGTTTTCTCTTCACAGTGAATTGCTATTAGTGCAAGAGTCTTTCATAACTAAAAGCTAAAGCTAACACATCTTTCTAAAATACACTATTTGCTTGCACAGAAAAATTAACTTGTAAGAGGTTGTGTAACATTGCCACCTGGTGACATTCTTTGTAACATTTCTATTTCAAAACGGTTAAAATTAATTTTGACCTCTGTAATTTTTGCATGGTATTCTTCCTCACAACTAAACATAATTCTAATAATAATAAACCTGTATGTATATAAAGGCAAAACACTCAGATTTCATTACATAGGAAAATAAAGCTAGAGTATTCTGAAGTTATTTCTTATTAATCTCATTAGTGAGGTTTCCAGATTGCCAATAGCCTAGTGCTCCAAACACAGAATCACTTTCATACTTAAGAGTCATACCAGTAAAAAAAAAAAAAAAAAAAAATTTAAACTGACCCATATTTTTACAGAATATTATTAGACATGGCATAAAACTTCCCACCTCATTTACCAGACTGCAATAAAATACAAGAATAAATAGTTATATTGAAGAAAACATAATTAAATAGAATACTCTGTGTGAAAAATAAGCTGAATTTTGGCAGGACATGAAACACTGCAGCTATAATGCTGCCCACAACAGTTAAGGTCATTTTAACTGCTTGGAGGAGGATTATGCTTGGCAGTAGGAATTACTTGGAATTCCATTTACTGCCTAGAAAAGATTACTGCTAGGTGCTTGGTGATGTTGGGTCCATCAGAAACACTAGCTAAGAAATGGACATTTCAAAAGCATTTGAAAGCCAATATCTCTTACGTAGTTATTCGAAGAATTTCCAGGTGTAGAAAGCATCAGTCTCCTCAGGTACATAAATGTGATCACTTTCCTGTAAGTAAATTCTTTCCAAGTAAAACTGCTAAATATTCTGAATTCCCCCTTCCCCTAAAATTCTGTGAAATCTATAGATCACTTGCCTACCTGGTAAATGACAAATTCTCATTCTGAATGAAAACAAGTAACTCTAGTCACCTGTCACAACAGGCAACAACAATGTGATTTTACGTACAAATGTCTGTGTGTATATACATTTATGCACTGCACACACATATATAAAGCCATTCATTACACCATATCTGTTTGAAAGTAAAATGGGTTTTCCATTTGATTATATTTAAGTTTTTCCTCCTCTTAAAAACAGTACTTTTCTTTCTACCTAAAAATGGGAGCTATTGTGAAAAGTCGTTTGGCACCCAGGTGGCAGTACTGTCATAGAGGAGGCAGAGCCTACATCACTAAGACCTTGTTCAGACTCAGGTTCTGAGTGGGCACCATGCCAGTCTGACAGATGGGCATCAATAATGGCAGCAACGTGCCCTTGCATGTGCCTGTGCATCTACTGTGTTTGCCTAGGGAAAGGCTTTCATCCAAGATTGTCCAAACAGCTGTTCATTCTGAGTTTCTATCCTTATTGTTAAGAAGAGATGTCAACACTAATCCATTTTTAAGCTAGATTAATTATTTTTAAAAAAGAAAAGTAAGGCAGCTTTTTGGCTGGTAGAGTGTGAGCAGAGAAAAGTCGATATCTTTACACAAGCACATCAACTTCATAAAGCCCTCAACTCCAGCTTTTGAGTGAAAGAAAAATTGAGAAGCCATGGCTACTCGGGACAAAACAGGGAAATAAAGCGGTGTCATCGAAAACAACCCCAAATATGGATGAGACCAAGCTTAGCACGATACTCCAGCTGGATGCAAGTACTTTTCTGCCTCTGTGATCAAGTGGTAGCTACTTGGGACAACCACTGCTCCATGTAACAGTTCTTAGAGGGTTCATGCTCCCCTCCTAGTCTCACATTCTGATGGTATCTGTTATATCTTTCTCCTAAATATGTCACAAGGTGACAGGGGAGGAGTGAAAAGAGGAGGCAATAATCAGTGAAAAGCCTCACAGTACCAAACCTAATCCCAACTCCACCGCAATGAGGGGAGGAAAATGAATAAACTGACACAAAAGTTTCTGGTAGTGCAAAATCTGCTTTCTATGTCCTTTCTTTTCAGCACTAAATCAATATCCTACAGTGGAAGACTAAAAGGCCAGAGCTCTTCCCATTGACTTTATTTAACTGCAACCCCATATGACGAAAATCCTACAGATTAGATGCTGGTCTGTGAACTTTCTAAATCTCACGGCTCTCAGACTATCAATTCATAGAGTTAGACAGTTGACAAATTACAGCTCTGAAGTTACTGACATTGTATCACCACTTTACTGGCAACAAAAACTATAAGGCCTGCTGATTTAGCAGGTCTAAAAGTCTTGGCTGAATGTATGGATATATGTAGTGTCCAGCAACTGTTACATCATCATTCTTAAGTCTTTTGGATGACAAAAAGATGTAGGTTCCTGTGGCTGATTCAGCACACCCAGCCTACAGGGTTGACATGCAAATATTCATTCCAGAAAACTGCCAGGGTCCCCCTTACATAAGAGACATTGTATAAAAACTCTGCCCGGTTATATGGATCTCAATTATGATTATGCATATTGATTCAGATTTATTAGATGCAAGAAAGGGTGACAACAACACTGGATTAAGAATTAGAAATTCAATGTAGATGTTTCTCTATACCTCAATAATAATTTTTCTCCTAATTTGTGTATATTGCCTTCCCAGCTGATTTTAGTCCTTGTTCTAAACCTGTGTATTATATTTGCAACCTAAATATGGTATCTAACAAATAGACACTACTTGGTTACTTTGGAAATGTGGATTAAAAAAAGAGCAGTATGTGTCAGTCAGATTATATCTTCCCAGGCCAGGTTCCATCTTTTTCTTCCAATGGTAATCTCTCAGGGGGCTAGTATATAATCTATATTAAAAAGCAAAATGAAACAAAGCAGAAAAGTCGTAGTATTTTCATTTCTATAACATCAACTCTTTCGAGAAATAAAGATTTTATTTTTAGCTTTTACAGCAGCTGAATTTCTTTGCAAGCTCCTGACAGTATATTAGCCACCAGCTGGAAGACATGGGTTCCATTCTGACTCAGTGCAATAGAAAGGATATTTTAGTTTAATTGCCCACCAACAGCTCTTACAATGAGTACTCAAACAAACAAAAAATCCTCTTCTAGAACTGCTTTGCCAACTAAGATTATGCTTCTAAACAGGAAATCTTTGGGTAAAGAAAAGAGGCAATATTTCCAAGTTTCCTTGATACGAATGTTAAATTTTTTGTTTTGTTAAACATTTCAAACTTGATGTATAATATAATAACATCATAAAGTCTGATGTAAATAAATAGTGCCTCCTCAGCAAGTTCACTGACAACAGAAAACTGGGAGGAGTGGCCGATACCCCAGAGGGCTGTGCAGCCCCTCAGAGGGACCTTGGCAGGTTGGAGAGATGGGCAGAGAGGAACCAACTGAAATTCAACAAAGGCAAATGCAGGGTTCTGCACCTGGGGAGGAATAACCTCATGCTCCAGCTCAGGCTGGGGGCTGAGCTGCTGGGAAGCAGCTCTGTGGAGAAGGACCTGGAGATCCTGGTGGACACCAAGCTGTCCATGAGCCAGCAGTGTGACCCTGTGGCCAAGAAGGCCAATAGTGTCCTGGGGTGCACCAGGAAGAGCATTCCAGCAAGTCAAGGGAGGTGATCCTGCATCTCTACTCAGCCCTGGCGAGGCCTCACTTGGAGTGATGTGTCCAGTTCATGGCTGCTCAGGACAAGAGAGACATGGAAAACCTGGAGCAGGTCCAGCAGAGGGTAACAAAGATGATTAAGGAACGGGAGCATCTCTCTTATGAGGAAAGGCTGAGGGAGCTGGGCCTGTTCAGCCTTGAGAAGAGACAACTGCGAGAGGACCTCATCAATGTCTGTCAGTATCTGGAGGGAGGGTGCTAAGAGGATGGAGCCAGGCTCTGCTCAGTGGTGCCAAGCAATAGCACAAGAGGCAATGGGCAGAAATTGTTGCATAGGAAGTTTCACCTGAACATGAGGAAGGTGTGCAGGTGACCAAGCACCAGAACAGATTGTCCAGAGAGGTTGTGGAGTGTCCCTCACTGGAGATATTCAAGAATCATCTGGAAACAATCCTGTGCTCTAGGATGATCGTGCTTGAGCAGGGACTTTGGATCAGATGACCCAACAGGTGGACACTTCTTTAACCATTCTGTGATTCTGTAACCTCTGGGAAATGAACGGACTTCTGGAAAATATCCATCAACAAGTACATAAAAGATATGATCCCTTCCTATTGAATTAACTCACACGGCCTTCACTGAATTCCCATAAAATCACATCACATTCCAGTTCGGATTGAAAAAATAAAGTGTTCTTCACATAACACTTTTGCCTTAAAAAAATCTTTAACGTTTGTAGAAATGACCCAAGCAGTTAGCTGGAACACATTTCAGAAAATGATCGTACTCCTTTCTGCATGATGTAAAAACTGTCTTTTGACACCCGTCATCTTAATGTTCCTTGAAAATTCATTAAAGCACTTACAAATAAACTTTCTACATCAAAACCTGGGGTATCCATGCAGTGTTTTGTTCTATTGTGAAAGCCACAACAATTACAGATTAGCCTGGTAGATATTTGGCTCCTATTTCCCTAATTTTCTAAAGGCAACATTTTCTTTTGGAACTCATTATTATGTGTTTCCTTGACAATCTTTCTCATCTAGCCTTCAAGGCACAAATGACTACGAACTTGGCAGCCTTAAAACATTTTTCATCAAAAACGCCCATAAAACATTTTGTTAATTCTCTCTGTATTGGTGGCAACACAGCAAGTGGGGAAAAAAGGCAGCACAAAGAATTTATAACTCTTCTCCTGCTGCCTGAGGAAATGAAGTGCATAGGTATCTGTATATACAACTGTAAATATTCCTATATTCCTACAAAATATGTTGTGCTGTTATTTGGGTAGCATAGTGCCGGGACATTGCTCCCCAAACCTCTGCTTCTTCTTTTCCCTTAGAATGGCAGAGACTTTTCATTCTGCTGAAATTGCTTCTGCATTTAAAGAGTGTTACTTCCAGCAAAATCATGTTTGGTCCTCTAAACTATACTTAGCTTGACTAAAACCCAACTGAATAAAGTCATTCTGACTACTTCAATCAGCCTTTGAAGTGTCTTTTATACCAAGTGAAACTTGTGACTCTGTGTACAGCACTGTATCTTATATTGTGTTCATGCACAAGCACACTAACATACACTTATCCAGTCTTTTGTATGGACTATTCTATACCTCTACAACAATTGTATTTTACTTCTCATAACAAAGCACAAGAGAAAGATATTTTCTGTGTTTTCCAGTGGAAGAAATGAAGTGCAATGTGATTGACTTGTTCAGGGGAAAACTTTCAGAGCCTAGATTTCTTCAATTACTTTTGCCACAGGACCATCCTCTCTGAATTCTGATTGCTATTATAAGTTGAAACAACTTACAGACATATAGAGGGGATTCTGTAACTCAGTATCACTCTGACACCCTGATGCTGGAATTTTGGTGAGGGTGAACTTTCCTTCTGTTCTGGGTCTACTCTAAGACTGAGAACTAAAGAGAGTGGGGGAAGAAAAAGGGGAAGGGAGAGGTGGTAAAGAGATTACAAGCTTCTCTTAACTAGAGACGTGTTTGGAATATGTACTAGCCTAGGCTTCATGTGTTGAGAAGGCAGATAATACCAAGCTTTTGATTTGCACCTGAAAAGCATACACAAACATGCTACCCCTTCATTTGGGGATGTGAAGTTGAACTCACTGCAATGCTGGGCATTCAGGATAGAGAAATCAGGAGCAGACATGCACAAGCTCAGTTTTTTAAACTGCAGAATCCTGCACTTTTTTTTTACCTCACTCTTATCTCAGAACATATTAGGGAAACATGTAACACAAAGTATTTTCTAAACTGAATAATGGCATAATATGCATTTATTAACAAATACTTGTAATGGAACCTTTATTTAGAAATTAGCCATGTGTTACATTAGGTGTGTTGGCAAAACAAATGCAGTTTTCAGACTCTATCTAGATAATGGTGTGATAGTAGAAGACATTACTCTTAATGTCAAATTTAAAACTGATGTTTATTAATATGAATTTAAAGAAACCCAAACAACACACCAGTAAATTAATTCCCGTATTCCTTTGGTTTTCATAGTAAGAAAGAATGTTAACAATTGATTTGAACCACTCTGTAAGGTCTACTAAGACACACTTTTATTAAGTGCTGTACACATTCAAATTATAACATTTATTTTTCTTGGGTCTCTTTCCAGTTGTGTGGAAATACTACTAAATCTTATATTCTGAATGACAGAGGAAACAGGTGCAATATAGCATTCTCTCTTATTTCCCTGCTTTTATTTAATGTTTTGCTAGGTCCTCTAGAGAAATACTACTAAGTGATTTTGTATAGTGTTTAAAAAACATTTATTTATGTTGCTCAGACCTTAAAGTAGTTTTCTTTCATGCTTATGCTACTTAAAGAATAGAATTAGTCATCTATTAAAATATCGACCTACCATTTGTAAAACAATGTAGGCTCTACAAAATGTTTAAACCATATTACTTCCCCAGTTAAATGATGCAAATTGATTGCAAGACAATGGTATACTGTGGTGCAGCAGGCCTCATAACTAAAAATACTCCCATCAGTATTAGGGGTGGGATTTCATTTTGGATCAGTTTTAGAGCTTCTACTTGTAACTAATCTCGGCTACACCACAGCTGTATAAAAATAAAACTCTAACTGTTCCTGAAATCATGACAAAATCAATTCTTCACTATGCACATGACAAATCAAATTATGCCTTTTTGTTTAATCCACATGAACAGCTACTTTCACTAGTATTCAAGCCTGGATATGCCCTTCATCCTGCATCTCTTGCTAAACACAAATGTCTCTGTGAGGTTTAAATGTCTCATCTTTTATAACAATGTTTAAATCTAGCTATTTTTGTCTGTGTCAATGACCAAGATGACCTTCCTTTGATAACTAAAAACATCTCCCCACGCTTTTATGATGGTAGGTTACACACAGAAATTTATCCTAGAGCAACGTTTTTAACAACAATGTATGTACTTCACGGACTAAAAATGCAGAAACCCCCTCAAAATCTGGGGCTTTCTTATGTTCTTGATTTTTTAAAAACCTTCTGTATTCCTTGTTCCTTGATTTTAATTTAATTTTTGGCATATTTTTGTCACATTGATGTTTGTGTCTGTGCATGTCTATGATTGCCTACACATATATGGTACAAATTTATAAGGTACAGTATTATGTTGTTTAACACAACTAATGAAGAAACATAAAAATATGTTGCATCAGTTATGAGTGGAACATCTGATAGATGCATTATCACACCACCCTACCACCCCCCCTCCAAGTTTCTGTTATTTATGTAAAGGAGACTTCTGGACATCATAAAGTTAATTCATTAGTCCATAACATTCAGTGGTTGGGTTTTTTAACATTAGCCTAATAACAATAAACAAGTGTGCTGATCAGAGTTAAATATATACACGAAAGGAACAAACTACTGTGAATGGGGACTACATCTGCATGATTTGGATACTGGTACACTTAGCAGTGTTCAAAGATCTTCACCTTAACATAGAATGACTATATAGCAGGACAGAAAAGTATAGAAAATTGACAGATAATTTTGGTTCCTTACGAAATCTGCATTTTCTCATTATTTATCCTTTGTGTAGCATGTGGCTTCACCTTCATATAAATTCAAAAGCAACAAACTAAATATTTTACTGAATGCATCCTCTGCCCAAAGCAACTGCAATCAATATTCAGAAGGAAAATTTACACATTCTTCCCCTTTAAATTATAAAAGACACCCCTGCTGCCTTTTGCTACACTGAAAAATATTTTCTGCTACAAGCTATTTAATGCTGATGCCTGGCAGGACTTACCTATATCTCAAGATATATGGTGAATGCTGGCATACAAATTGCTCTTCAGTTGCTATGAATTTCCCTTTCGTGCAGTATTGATTTCTCAGGGGGAAAAAAAATGACAAATTACTCTTAGACATGCTGGGTATTATACAGCAGGGAGGTAGCATATTCCTTTTATTTTTGTTGTCACTACCCCAGTTTCATTTAACAAATTGCTGAAATAGATTCATTCACTTCAGATTTCATATATGAGAACCAGATGGTTTTTATCCCTAAGAGCTGACTCTGAGGACTATGAAACAATGACAGTAATAGCTAATACCTTTTATCCTTATCAGGATTATAATCATATCCTCTTCTTGTTTTGGAGAGTTGGCTTTTCACAAGAGAAAAGACAACTCTGGAACACAAAAATGCTTCTCAGCTTCTGGAAGAAGACCCGTGTATTCTTTTTCCTCTGTACTCTCCCAAGACATACGCATATTCCAGCTTCCCTCAAAAATTAGAGCATGCGTATTCAAAAGATATAGGGTGATCCAGCCAGGTACCTGATCCAGTAATCAGGGGGAAAAGGACTTCTGAATGCAAAGCAAAGTATTCCCACCTGGCACAGGAGGCACAGCCAGAGAGGCTCCCCTCCCAGAACAACATGAAATGCCTGGATACATGTGTTCAGATTGTCAACAATCTGCCCAATGTGTCCAAACTTAAAAATGACCTGAAGCAAAACCATATGTTTCATAGCTTTTCCAGGACTGCAATTATTTTTAGTCAGATAATTTCTAACTTTCCATTTCCTGAAAATTATTCCTTCCTCATTCACCTATTTAAATAAAACAAAAATTATAATAACATTTCTGCTGAGAGCCAAACAGTCTTTCAACATAAACAGCAATTTCTTGTTAATTTCCATTACCTAGCCATGTAAATCCACTGAAGGTAGCTAGAAGAAAAAGGAATATGTGTAGTTTTAAAAAGTAATGTGTAGTTTTAGAGTAATTTAGATTATGATACAAATACTTCACATTTTTAACTCATAAGATTAATTGCTAGCATTAATTTATCAGACATTATTTGCAAGTGATTGCCATAAAGATGTGAATAGTGTATTGGATAATGTGGATTTTTAAAATAAATTCTTTGTCTGCATTACCTGGATGTTATATGGCTCCATGGATCTGTCTTACTGCAAATACCACTTAAAGCTCTAAAAGTAAAGTTCGCAAAAAGAAAAGAAATCAGGAAATTTCTTTCTTGTACCCTTTTTATTCTTTTTCAGAAAAGCAGCCTCTTTCTGACTCACGTAATCTTGGCATAGCTTCTAAGATGATGCACACAATCACTTTATAGTGAGTGCTTTAAATTAAATCTGAAGTGCTACTGTACTGTCCCTCAGTATCTGAGTTTAAATGCGGGTTTCACCTTGCTTGCATGCTTGTTTACTCTTTCAAGTAAACAGATTCATTTCTTTGTCCTCTATTAGCTTTCACACTGCAGAGTTCAGACCTTAAAAGTTTCTCTCTCTAGTTATGAATATTGATGATGTAGCCTGTATTTGGCTCTTCTATTTTCAAGAAATTCTTTCTAATGCTGAATTTTACACCAGTAGTCTATAGCTTATTGCACATAATGCCCAACCAGATGGTCAGTGATTTTCTAATAATAACAACAATTTCATACCTAGTTGAGATACCTTGTGTTTTATTAGGCTCAGCCAACTGTACTACTTCTGCCAAGAAATTGCAAAGAGGTCTCCAAGGCTTTTCAGCTCCAGTGGTTCATAAAACCAATCTGAGAAATTAGTTCTGAAGACTTGTGACTACCTTAACTACTTTTTCATAAGACCATTCCTTCCCTTCTTGTTACATGCATGAAATTATATTTCACAAAATCACAGAATCACCAGGTTGGAAGAGACCTTCAAGATCATCGAGTCCAACCCATGCCCTAACACCTCAACTAAACCATGGCACCAAGTGCCACATCCAATCTCTTTTTAAACACATCCAGGGATGGTGACTCCACCACCTCCCCAGGCAGACAATTCCAGTACTTTATCACTCTTTCTGTGAAAAACTTTTTCCTAATATCCAACCTATATTTTCCTTGGCGCAGCTTAAGACTGTGTCCTCTCGTTCTGTTAGTTGTTGCCTGGAGAAAGAGACCAACCCCCACCTGACTACAACCACCTTTCAGGAAGTTGCAGAGAGTGATAAAGTCACCTCTGAGTCTCCTTTTCTCCAGGCTAAACAACCCCAGCTCCCTCAATCATTCCTCATAGGGCTTGTGTTCCAAGCCCCTCACCAGCCTTGTTGCCCTCCTCTGGACATGCTCAAGCGCCTCAACGTCCTTCCGGAACTCAAGGGCCCAGAACTGGACACAGCACTCAAGGTGTGGCCTCACCAGTGCCGAGTACAGGGGAAGATTTATATTGCATTGTGAGAAATCACTGCTAGAAATTGGAGTGAAGTTGAAATCTCTGTATTTGGTGTGCTTTTCAGGAAATGTATGAGAGCTAACATAGTTTTAGATTTCCCCAGGATCATTCAGAAAAATCTGGATGCAATTCTGTGCAATGTCCTCTAGGACGACCCTGCTGGAGCAGGGAAGTGGGGTAAGATGGCTCACTGGTCCCTTCCAGTCTTACCATCCTGTGGTTCTGGGATTCTGTAACTTCTCTTTTTGGTAATTCTGCCCGAGAAGAACATGGCAGCATGGACGTTTACTTGGTATGTCCAGTGTTTCAGGTGACATAGCATTTGCAGCTTATCAAGAAATGCCAGACAAATCTATGCATGTGCAGACAAGGCGACTGGCTGATGTCATGAGGCTTTAGCATGTTGGATTCCTTCAACCTGATATATGCAATGAGAATAGCCTGTGTGCATGAAGTTAGTCCTGGGGGCTTGTTCTGAGGTACTGAAAATACCAAGATAGCTTGGACAGGACATGTACCAAACATCCAAGTCATAAATGTTTTGTAGAATCTCTGCTGAGTCAAAGGATTGCACATAACTTCTGATCCACTCACAGAACTCAGATTCACTGCACTGAAGCACAGGCACGTACAGCATAGCCAACATCTATTCTAGTGTTCCAGTGAAAGAAACAGATAGTTTTGGAGTGTGAGGCACCTAACAAAATATAGTTGCCAAGTTAACGTGAAATAGACTTCAGATTCTGTTGACTATGATGTTGAACAGTCATTGGCTATGAAAACAGCTTCATGACAGGCTAAGTAGTGAACATATGAATGTTGGGGGAGATTATCTTCTTCATTTGTGCAACACACAACATGGTCTAATGCAATAAAGATAATACAGAAAAATAAAACTTGCAAATCAGAATTATTTGATGTATGTTATATATGTGCTTCAAATGTGAAGTACACTGGTGTCTATTTTGCCAAGATTAAGTACATTTGAAAATCTAGAATAATTTTAGAATTAACAGTATTTGTTAATTTACACTTATGTATCTAGAGATAACTGCATGCTATTCTATATAATGTAGTTCATTTACCTGACTTTATGTGAGAGAAAACATTCACAAGTTCAACTTAGAAGATTCCATGCAATATAAATACTCTTTATCCATACAGCTTGTCCCAGTTCAATCTCCACCTTTACATTCAGTTCTGACATTTTTACTCCAAAAGCACTCTAAGTGGTCTCTTTGTGGGAAACTGTACACTCAGTATTCACTGATGATCCACATGAATTTAAGTACTCTGTTTAATAAATTCTAAATTTTTAAGACTTAGCTATTTCTTCTGTATACAAATAAGATTTTTACAACTCAAAAGGCAAAATTTTTAATCCCAGTTTACCAAACAAATTGATCAACATAAATTAAACTAAAAAAAAAAAAGAAAAAAGTAAAAATGTGCAAAGGTTACAGTGACTTAGAATTTTGCCTGGAATGTTAATCAGTTATCTCCTTTCACTGTGCTTGCTTGAACTGATAAATTTTGGAGTATGATATTTATAATTATCAGGCTATTTTATATATATGTACATTTATTTTTATAAATGAAATCAGAGTTTCATAAACAAAAGCGCTAAATACACAGTTTTGTCTATAAGAAGACTTTAACAGAAAAATATTGACTGATTGTGGAAGTGGAGTGTGTGAGATATGTAAAAAAATGTCATTTTTTTCTTAATTAATCTCCACTGTTGGTTTGATTAACCAGAATAAATTTTAAGAAATATTTCTACTACTAAACTCTGCATTTCTCTTATGTTATTCTGTTGAGAATTCACACTGAGTTAAATAAAACAATCAAAAGAATTATTGCCCGTAGCAGATCAGCATGAATATGTCAATTTGTCAAGACTGTATCATTTTGAAAGGATCCCAATTTATTTACTAAAAAGTGTATTAAGATTAGGTCCTGCTTGTGTTCTTCAGCCAGTCCACTTGAGCTTTGATCTTCCACTTAGCTCTCTTTATCAATAATCTACAATTTTTAACAGATTTCTTTGCACTAACACCATTTTATGTCAAAGTTCTTTCAGATAATTCTTGTATAATCAGTCAGTGACGGGGAACAGCTCAGAGATTTAAAGCCATATGCAATGGCTTTTCTACTCTTGCACCAATATTCATTTTCATTAAGCAAAAACCACATCACTTTCCAAGTTGCTGAAAGGAAAAGATGTACAGAAATGGATTTGGCATCAGTTACATCTGTTTTGGATTTGAAATATTTACGTAACGTTAGATGAAAAAAATACTTTGAAAATTATTTTCATTTCTTATCAATTATTTTTATTATTTTTTAACATTCCACATCACCCACTTTTATTGGGCTCTATCTGGCTTTCAACATTCAGACTTTTTTGGTAACTGTAAATCACTTTTTTTTCCCTCTCAACAAGTAGTTATTCTATTAATAATTTTTTAAAAGTCTACTGGGATAATAGATCTCCAAACTTGGCATTTACTAAAAATGTTGAGAAACATAAGTGCAAGAGAAGAGATGTTGTTTTGATAATCTATCATCACATAAAATCATGTGTATGTTTATCCTACAGAAAACACAGTACGCTGAAAAGCTAACTAACCTCAGAAATGCACACTCATTACTTGTTTAAACTCTTTACTTCTTTATTCAGTACTAATTTTGTTGCACAATATCATTTCTTGATGCACTACACAGCTTTTAAAAATATAAAAAAGTACAAAGAAATTATTGACTGTTAGAAACCACGAATAAACACAGCAGTTAAAACAACATAAATAATCTTGTGCTAATAGTCAGGCACTTTTGCATATCTGATAAATTTTAGTTATTCAGCCTTGTTACCTTAGTCCAAAGTACCAGCTGTGACACAGTAAATGGGTTTTTTAGCATCTCAGATTTCTTTAATCACATTCTGGAAACATTTGACTTGCCTGATTTTGCCTGTGTACACTTGCACTTTTGCAGATTTTCTACAGATGAAGGTAGAAAAAAATTTGCCAGAAATGGGCTTTTCTTTTATTAATATAAAGTTTATTTAAAAACTTACTTCATGGCATTTAAAAGTATCTAATACTCTGCATTAATTGTTCTTCAAAGGTCTAATCAGTATCTAAAATGCTAAACTGCTTTAAATCAGACTGGGACACTTGGTAATTGAAAAAAAATCTTATTCAAAATTTAACTGTAAAATATTTGTATCTGTTTTTTAAAAAGCACACACCAGAAAAATCACATAGTCATTGCTCCCAAATTGAATGCATTCACATGCATTCAGACATATTTCTCTAGCACAGGACAAAGACATGACAGGGATGTAACTATTCTTCAGTTTCTACACATGACAGCAACTTGCTGCCATTCAATTGAATACCTCTATCTAATGTAAGGGAACTTACTGCTGTTTAGTGTACACCTCTCTAAATTAAAAATTGTATGATACCCTGTTAGCATAAATACATCTGTGCCTTTCTGTTTAAATTATTATATTCAGGTTGCTAGACTTTTATTATTCATTACAGTATTGAATGAAAACTACAGCTTCATTTTGAGCTAAATTTAAAGATAGAACTACTCAGGAGAAGATACCTTGCAGAGAGACCAACCTAATGAAAACCATGCTGCAGGTCAAAAGATGCCTCCCTGAGCTTTGGTTTCAGCTGTATCTTCTGAATATGACTGATACTAAATCAAATATACCACTGTGTTAGAAACCAGCACAGCAATTCCCTCCTCCTTTTAAAATGACAAATTATTTTGGTAAAGAAAAATACATGGGACTTGATTCTGTTTCCTAGGATATCTGAGGTAGTACTGCTGCACTGTTAGATTAGGCTTATGGGTTCCGGGATTTCTGTGCCATCTGGAGTTGCAGCTGAAGGCCTCTAGGATACCCTAGTACATCTAGGGGCACTAAATGCCTATGTGAAAGCATCTGAATCACACCTTTAAAAGCAGTTTTTTAGATAATTAATGGGAGTTGGCAGATGTTTTACTCCTTTTATTAACACAGGCTTGGATTTTTGCTCTTAGATGATGTCTAGTGGTTAGGTGAAGCTGGCTGTAACCCAGCCCTCTAGTTCCAGACTCTTCCTATTAGCAGTATCCTGATATACAGCAGAGCAATGCTCAACTGCATGCTACAGAAACTCTGATATACTAGTGAAAAAAAAAAAATGGAATTAGTTACTCTTCATCCAACTTTCCCTCACAGACAAACCTGTAGCAAAAAAGAATGTAATTTACTGTCAGCAGAGAGCAACTTCCATTCTGTAATTGTAAAATCTGACTGGGGCTCCATGACCTATTCTCTGCCAGGGTCTCCTGGGATTTCTGGGAGACTGCTGATCATGGAACATATTTCCTTTGCTTCCAGCACGCTCTGCTCTCCAGCCTGTACTCTTGCTTTAGCAGTGAACTTTTATCCCAATCTTAGGCAAAAACGAGCAGAAAGGTTAAGATTTCTACTGTCCTGCTAATGTGATTGGTAGGTAGGGAAGATGCTGCTGTTAGCTTGAATGCAGAAAAGTAAGTGTGTGGTGGAGTATAAAACAATAAATGGTAGCTTACACATAATCTGAATAAGAGTCAGCTAGCTTTTACACACCACTTTCCATCAGTACACCACGTGACATTTTACAAAAAGGGTTATGTTTATATTCACTTTATAGATGGAGAAAAAATTACAAAATATTTCCCAAGATCACAACATGGTTTAAGCAAGAGCCAGAAGAGTAGTTTAACCTTGACTGCCAAGCCTATGTCCTGGAGACCAAATAGCTACTCCTGCAATTTCTGGACAAGTCAACTTTGATGAGATGTTAAGAGTTATTTTATTTGTTCTTCGGGTTAATTGAACAGTTTGGGTTTGGTGGGTTTGGGGTTTGTTTGTTTGTTTGTCTTAAATTATGAAATTTTAATATTGCCCTATACTCACTGTAAAAACAAAAATCAATCACCTTTTCCAAAATAAATTTATATTAGCATAATGAAATATTCTGGGGCTCAGTTTCTTTGACTTGTCAGTTGCCTGGATACTACAGTAGGTAGAGGACACTTAGAAAAGTCTCAGCAGTTACAAAGTACAGTGTTAATTTTATGTGGTCAAGTTGAATGATGTAGAAAACAAAAATGGCTGCAATTTTGTAAGTTTGATCACGCATCCATTGTCAAGGGCTGGACACCAAGAAGAATCAAATTACAGGGAATGTTCTTTTGCCTTGCACAAAAAAATTATGGGAGAGATAATATTTTAACATTATCAATCTACAGTTGAATATTGTAGATTTCTATTTAACAAGCTGTGTATTTTCAATAAGAGCTGTCATAAAGAGGTTGCCAAAAATCAATAAGCTTCAAGAAACAGAAGTACAGTTGCAAATGTTTTGTGTAGTTTGGAGATCAAATAACATGGCAATAGGTGAAATAGGGAATACTCTGCAGTGAAAATTCACATGATCACTAACCAGCACTTTTTGACAGCAGGAATAGACTAATCAGAATAGCAAAATTATTTAAAAAGAAAGCAACATTCAAAAGTGAACGCAAAAAAGAGGAGAGATATTCAAATAAAATACTGAGATGACAACTTCAGAACAGAAGAGTATAAGCTATTTTTTCTTATGATGTAAGGAGAGTGAATGAGATCTCAAAAGAAAACGAAGTGGTTCACATTTTGTCATACACAGTACATTGATGGAGATGGCACAGCACGCCTAAGGAGCTGGACAGAAGCAATATAGATTCAAGTCCAAAAACTAGTAGGTTTGGCCCATAATTCAGAACTTGCAATAGCAATGGTATTTGAAACAAACATGAAGCAGAAGTGTCAAGTAAAGCTCAAGATTTAGCCAAGAAATATAGAAATCAATCATGCTACATACATACAATTGAACATCACTGAGATTTAACATCTGATTGGACTGTGACTTTTTGACTGGTAAAAAATCAGACCTTGGAAATGCATTTGGAAACACCAAGTTGCAGCTGTGAATAAAGGCACTGTGAGAAGTTTTAATTTTTATTTCTGTTCTGACATTTTATTTACTATCTGATAAATTATAATATTAAAAATATTATAAAATATTAAAAATATTAAAAAGAAGTATCAAAAGTGTGAGATGCATGCTGAAGGGCCTTTGATCAGTTCAGTGTAGTTCACTTCTCGACTGAGATTTCAAACAAAATGTAGATGTTCAAAACAGACACTGAAAAAGTGTCAAATAGTATACTGATCCTCCTTATGAGCTGCGCCTGATTTAAAAATCCACACATCAGAAAGTGATGTGGGACATATCCCAGTACTTCTTTTATGTTTGATATATCATCTTTCAATTTTGTGTTCCATAAATCAAGTTGTTCTCTTAGGTACGCGATGGAACTCATATTGTACTAGATACATTTAATTGTATTAAAATACCTTAAAACACATAGTAAAAGAAGGTCTAATATAACAAATTTATATTAGTTAGAAAAATACTGTTCCACACTTTCTCACTAGGATGACTGATTTTTTTTTCAGTTCTCATTCAATTCCAGACACATTCTAAACCAGATGCATGACTGTGCTTTATATTGTTCAAGCAAATATTCATTGCTTACAGGATTTTACAAGAGAATTAATTCTGATGGATGCATGAATTGTGAGCAGATTTAATTTTCTATAGCATGTCTGGTGTGTCTTTCATACACTTGATCCTTAAAATCCTTTTTTCAATATGCTAATCAAAGCAAGATCTGAACTTTGCTGAATGTAGGCATGAGTTTACCAGCACTTTTGAATGCCACCTTCAGCTGTATTCTTCACACATAAATAATTAAATGATAATTTTACTGATACTGTAGATCTAAGTGTATTCTTTTCACTGAGAACTTTAAAACTTCATATTTCTTAAGGAAAAATTGCTAGACAACATTGTTTTTATAATAAAATTATGAATGGACAGCTAAAACAGAAATGGTACAAACCACAGCACTACAGCACAGAAAACCCATTTTGTAAAAATTTCAAAGTCTTAATCTGATTCTGATGAGTCAAAGGAATTCAAGCAATGCTCATGTACAACAGTATTTGCTGGACAGAGCTATGAATAGGTGTTTAATAATAACAATAATGATTTTACATCTAATTTGCAATAATGACAAGAAATTCACTTCAAATTGTTAAGCTTTGTATTCTGCTGAGTGGAGGAGTATTTGGCTAAATTTTGGGACAATCTTTACACCTGCACTTGTAGTAAGCAGTGCTGACAAATCTACATTCATTCTGAAGGTTTTCAAGTCATGGTTTCAGTAAGACTGATCTCTATCAACAACTAATTTATCACAATCATTCAAAATTTGGAAAGTGACAGTACAGAGGTGAAGGTTATTTGACCTTACTTAACCAAAACAGAAATGTAACCTGAATACCTCATCTGATCTTTTAAATCAATAGATAAGGAGCATATTGCTCTATCAACAGAGACTCCTCATGAATATTTGCTTTCCCTTATCTCTTCAGACCACAAAATTTAATCACAAAACTTTATTATTTTGGAAGAAAGAATTTTGAGTGATTTTTTAAAGTGGAAAAGAATCAAAAACATAAAAGCAATAAACTGCTATGACTGTTAACCTTTACAATTGTATAAATAAAACAAAGTTGTTTGCAAATGGGCTTATTTTAAGGCATTTATAGAACAGAAATAGCAACATTTTCATCCCATGTCTATTAAACCCCAAATTATATGCCAAATACGTGCAAAGCATGCAAGAACTGCCTGACTGACACTCTTTTACTTCTGAATACTTTACCAGGGCTAAACTGCCCGGTATCTGGTTAGTGCTTTACAGTTTCTTCCATATCAACATTACCATTTATCTTTACAGGTTTATGACAAAACAAAGCTAAATATGCATTTTTAACTGCATTTAGTTGAAGCATCTTATGCAATCCATGAGTTCCTGTGCTTCAGAAAGACAGAGAACTCCTAGGCTCCCCTGAAGCTCAAGAAAAATGCCCTTTTTGAAAGGCTACTATACTATTCACCCTTCAAAGCCAAACAGGGGGGGCAGCAATATGACTTTGCTTCCCTCTTACTGCTTTCATGCCTTGAAAGATGGGCTAGCTAGTGCCACAGGGGAATCCACAAAACTGGGGCTGTAATACTGATAAATTACAGATTAGGAGAAGTCTGTCTGCAGACCCTATAATCTCCCACTTCCAAAATGCTTGACGGATTAATCCTACTACAGATCTACTTACACAAAAACAGATTTGTAGTTCTCCTACCAATAAATCAGTGAGTTTCTTGTTAGAATTTGCCTTACTTCCGTTTTATACTCTGGTTCCTTCTAGAAAAAATTGTATCAGAGTAGTTTGCATTTTAGGTACCTTCAGCTGTATTCCTCACATATAAATAATTAAATGCTAATTTTCCTGATACTGTAGGTCTGACTGAGCAGTGACTTTGTCTTTTATATGTATATTACCTGTGGTCTAATACAGTTACTATCTGTATTAGGCCACAGATAATAACTAAAGCCAGATACCCAGAGGAGAATGTAAGAACAGCGGAAACATCATTCTTTCAACTGCATTTCTAACCTCCAACAACTTCTAACCTTTGTTATAGCATACTGCATTTCTCTGCTTTTCAGGTGGAAAAGCCGTATCTTTGTCAGTTTTTCCATAACTTTGATTATGTGTTCTATTCATTCCATCTTCTTTATTACTTTTCTCCTATCTTTTTTAATACTACTACCTTGTTAGTGGGAACCATGGTTGGAGAGGAAGGGGGTGAGGGAGCCAGCACTGTACACAAGACTCAGTAACTTTAACTGAGCATTCTTAAACATAATGGCATAGTCACAGGCTTGAGTTTGTCATCTCTAAGCAAAAATTTAGAGAAAGTGATTACCTGCCTTTTTCACCACACTCCTGCATTTTTTGCAATCATTACCACTGTTTTTACTCATGACAGTTCCCAACTTTTCTAAGATGAAGCAGAACTCTTCTAAAATGCATATGCAAGATCTGAAGTTCAAAAGAGTATCCCAGGGCTCAAAATGAAAAACTGGTGTGTTTCTGCTCTACACTTGTCTCTGATTCAGATCTGGACTTACCTATGTCATTTTCTAAGAGCCTGTACAAGAAGTCTGCTCTCTGCAAAAACCACGTGCGCAGTCTTCTCTCTGGGTTGGTCTTGATTTCCACATGACATCAACAGCAAAACAGGATTAACAGAGACCACAGACAGCAATTCGTGAAACCTTTGACGTTCACTGATAAATTTACATGTACACTGTAGTTTCCCACATGAAAAAAGGTCAGTCTTAACTGAAACTAATTCACAGGGTTTGGAACTAATTGGCATTCTTTTGGTTTGCTAAAGAAAAATTAAAACAGAAGAGGCATTGAGATTAATACCACTTTCATAATGAGAGGCAATCCCTTTAGGTTAAGGGATTCAAGAAAAGTTTATGCCCGTTTATATGTGCCATGCCCCTCCAACTGAAAAATTAACTTCATGTTTTTATATTCCTCACAGTTACCTCTGCTATATTTAAAAGAAAAATCAAACTCCTATGCTAATGTCTTTCAATATAGCAGTAGGGAAATGTTTACATTCCTAAAAGAGTAAGCTGAGATAAAACACTTAACTTCTTTCAGATTTGGTATCAGTTTGGATGTCGCCAACATTAAAAGCATAATCTAGAGCAGTCATTTAATAATCTGTGATTTGCAGCCATTGCTTAATAGTGGTTGAAACACTCTGGATTTTTTCCATAGGATTCCATGTGCTCTAAGATAAGGGCTTTCACAAATTGCTTTAATTAGACACTTGATGCCTGATTCTATAAGGAATGCTCCACTATTGACTATATATTAGGAATGTTTGCCTGGTTATTCCCTTTCTTATGTCCTCAATAGGGCATCTAGTTGTTCCCTTCATAAATGAAGTTCCCAGCAACAAAGGTCATAATTTCAGAAGCAAAAGCATTTCCAGAACTTAATAATCTTCAATTAGAAACAGTCAAGTGGATAATCTGTTCCTAATTTTAGACTCCTAATTTACTATGAGAGTTCTGCCACCTAAATGTGTAAAACATGTTTTCCCTTGAAGTAGGACACTGAAGATATTTTCATCAACAATGACTTTTTTCAGCTAACAGACATTGCATGTAAACTTACACTTTTTAGGATTATTTTCTTTTAGACTGAGACATTATTAAATTTCTTTTTACGAACTTTGTAAATAGATTCTATTCTTCCTATCTTATTTACTGTGTCATAGGTCTCACTGGTGTCCTTTTGGATTGCATTATTGAGCCAAACACGTTACAGGTAATGGAGGTGTAAACTGTACAAGGAAGTACCACAAGAATATTTTATAAGAATATTTGTAGACTCAGGTGAGGGATGTGGAGAGGGAACAACAGAGCATACTGGATCAACTTTTTTTTCTATCCCTGGCATTATGGACTAGTTTGAACTAGTTTGTTTCTAACAGTTTGCTCACTAAGGCAAACAGAATGCTCATACTCTGTTCGTATGACAATCTTTAAAGACTGTAGGGTCTGTAGTGTAGGTAATCACAATGACACGATAGCAGAAAAGGAACCAGGAAGACTGAAGGGCTTGCGTAGACTGTTCATATCCTTGACTAAAAAGCACCTGTTCAAAACAGTGATCAAGTAGATTTCAAATGGAAAAAACAGAGCAGAATATGTGAAGAAAAAAAGCTTCTGGAATTTTATCCGGATACTTTAAAAATTATATGAATATAGAGTAAATTATTACTAAAGAATAGCTGCTAATCAGTCCTCTTCCATCTGATCATCTATATTCTGCCCTGCTATCACAAACTATACTGTTCTACTGCTAAGCCTCCCCATGTCTCCTCCATATTCCTGTAAGTGTTATACAGTGCTCAAGTGGATACCATAACCTACATCTTTCCTTTTTGTGCATTATTAAAGTGAGGAAAAAATTAGTATATTGTTTAAGCTTTGTAGATTATTCTGCATATCTTCTGGTACAGTTTTCAGCAGAGTAGATGTGAAAATAAAAGAACATGAAGCCGCTTGGTGCAGGTTGAGCAGTGACTTTGTCTTTTATATGTAAAGACATAACCTAACAGTGAAGAATGACTGTATTTGCCATATTCTTCTGTGCCATAAACTGGTAGGAATATATTCATGTCTTGTTTCTAGAATTAGACTGTTATGCAGTTTTTATCTTGGTGTTGAAAATGAGAATTACACCTTTTGAACACCATAGCTCTGGCCTTGTGTTGAGTGTAGAAGCATAATTTTATAAGAAAATTTACATATCCTGGAGGCCATTACTCATGCTGCATGCATTATGCCCTCTGTTTCTCATAGCATGCCTTCATTAAACTTACATTATTTGAATTAAGTATTTCATGCTCATTATACAGCTTATTCAGTCTCTCATTCCAATTTTTATCTAGTGCAGCCTTGTTCAAACTATATTTGTGCAGAAAATAACCAATTTTCAAATGTGATAAAGGACACACCTTCTTTCACTAAAGAATCTAAACTTTAATTTTATGTAGATATAAAATCCTACTATGTAAAGGCAAGGGCTAACAAACATCCACAGAAATAGTAGTTCTCAGTAGGTGGAAGAAGAATCAGATGTTCACAGAAGATTACTCCAGCAGCTAAAAAATAAATTGAATGTGTCATCTAAATGTATGCTTAACCTTTGTGAAAAAAACCCCAGGTACTAATTTTAAAAATATAGGGATTTAAACTTCTTGTCTCAAGCATAATTAAATGGCTCTAAAAATGTTTAAAAGACTACAACCTCTGGAAAATACTCGTTTATTAAAATAATAGGAAATCCATTTCCTGAAATACCAGTCATCCTGAAGTATGATATCCCAAAACAGAGATAGTAAAAGTATCAGTCACTGTAGGTGTTTCTACACTGTTTTGTTCAGATATGGATGAGGACTATACCAATGAATGTGCCCAAGACTGGAATGCTTCATTTGTGATCAAGCTGGCAGAGTCTCTAGAAACCTCTAGATTACCTGTGGCACACATCTACACTGATATACTTGAGATTTGCCTAATCCCGCCAGAAAATACCTGAAACATTATTTAAATTTTTGCCAGAGCTGTCTGTCACTAGACAAATGCCTTCTGTCTGCAGAAACAGTTCAGAAAGGATTAAAGGTAGAGTGTGGACATGAACAAGACTAACAACATCTGTGTTGGTCCCTGGGTCATGTGATAAAAGCCATCTGAACACTCACAAAGGCACCCAGGGAGACAAAGGCCCATCACAGGAGTCATCAACCCATTAACAGCCCATCCCCACTAGCCTCGGAGGAGCAGAGGGGCACAATGGCCCAATGGAACCCAGATTAAGGACTCCCAAGGAGCAGACAATTTCTCCAGGCCCTTCCGAGGTACAGCCAGGTACAGTCACAGGCCCATTGTCTTGAGACATGCTATGGGATGCAGGGGAAGAGTGTTTTGGGATTGCACAGTAATTTTGCAGGATGTTCAGGGAAAGAAGATGGAGAAAAGGTAGGGGCTTAGGTGGTATAGGGAGGAACAAGTGTGGGAAGAGGAAGGTAGAAGGATAAAAGAGGGCTGGTCATGTGTGAACAGATCAGTGCAGTCTCTTCTGCCTTATTAAAATTTTTTCTAAGTCTTTCCTGGATGGGAAAGTCCATGTTCTGTCTGCATTGGAAACTGGCAAATCTTGGCTAGCTGTGTGTGTGCAAAGCCTGTACCTAAAACTATTATAAGGAATAAGTATTCTGAAAGTCTATGGAGAAACATAGTCTGCTTTCCTCATAAGAGGATTGGCCAAAGTTGGCAAATAAAGCTCTGAACCACTTTAAACGATGGAATTTAAACAAATACTGTGTATTTGTGTCCCGAACATTATTTGGACTTTTTTTTCTTTTTAGGAAAGCTAGCATTTCTCTGCAATTAAAATCTGTATCATAACTTATGTGCAGCTCCACTGAAGTTGCACAAGGCCCTAAATATTAATCTTAAAATTCCTGACTTTGCAACGCTGACATTTCTACTGCAATGTTTTTCAAGCACTCAGATTAATTCCTGCCCTTTTCCATCCCCTGTAATTATTTAATTCTACTGTCCCCCACATGGATTCCACATCAGGACTTTTTACTCTACCTTACATGCTTTTTTCCCCTCTAGGGGCCAAGTACACAAAGAATGTAATGATTAGGGCAGTTGGAAAAGATGTCATGAAACAGCTCATCTGTTATTGTACAAGCACTATTCATTTACTCAAAGTAGGGCTCTGAGCAGACATTTTTTCTTGAAAGAATGCATCAAAACTGATCAAATATAAACCCATATTAAAAATAAAACACACCCAAGATTTCATCTAATCATATTGCCCTACTTTCACTCTTTCTCCCTCAAGAATTCACGTTTTGACCTAGTGTCAGAGAACAAATCCTTCCATGTCAACTAATTCTTATGCGCCTATGAAACACAGTGCAATAATGGGTATTTGTTTTTTGCAACCATAGTGATGAAATGTGTTTATTGGCTAAGGTCATAAGAACTTGAAACAACTATTTGCCTTCACTTAATTTCCGAAAATGTGAATGGTCCTCTAGCACCAAATAATAGGGATTTGGGGAATAGCAGTGGAAAACAAGTTTTGCAACATTTTTGTCAGATACCAGTCTACCAATCTGACTTTTTGATTTTTGAAAAAAAAATTATTAAATACAGAAAGACAACATAAAACTTACTATTTTACATAGTTCTTTATTTAATGCTGCATTACTGATGAGTTTTCATTGAAATGCCTCCAATTCTTATTCTTGAAGACATTTTATTTCTGCTAGGAGCTAAGTTTCTACATCTATAATTTTCAGATCAGTCTTCTATGAAGTTAACAGGGATTACCTGATAAAGATTTCTTGCTGTTAATGTTGTGAGCCATCAAATTTTAAAACAGAAATGCTTCAGAGAATTTAGGAATTAGAGTACTTGTTCCTATTTGACAATACAAAACTCATGATCCATCAAAGTCAGTAAGACTCTATTAGACATTTGGTCAGTCTCATAATGAATAGCAGATGTGTAGATAAAAGCAACATAGAAAAAATGGTATCAGTCAAGAAAGACTGTCAAAGATTCTCAGCATCTTTGCCTAGAACTATATAGAAGAATATGTAAGTATCATGAATTTTAAGGATGGTAAAAAAAGTAACATGCAAGAAATCTGTACTGAAAAAAAATAAAAACAAAACAATCCATGCCTGGTGGCAAAGTTACTAAAACACAACCTTCATTCACTGGCAAAAATATTTTCATTTTAGTGCAAATGAAAAACAAACAAACAAACAATCATCTTCCTCCTCTAGCATAATTTAAAATGTTTGGGGTTACAGAAATTGCAATCATGTTATCAACTACAACCTTTATTTGATTTTAGCTGTGATTCCTTAAATTTAATAGTTTATATTTTGGTGATCTGTGTGATTTTCTTTCCTCAGAAATGGTAATTGTTACCTCATCTTGCAAGGTTCTGAAAACATTTTCTGTAGTACACTGGATAATCTAGCTTTCAAGTCAAGTGGAACTCTAAATGGATACATTTATATTCTAGTTTATTCCTTCCATACTTTTTTTACAAAATGTCTGACAGACATGAAAGCACATGAAACAACACTGGTTCAGAAGAAATTAAAAATCCATTTAATATAGTCTTCTCATTGGATTAAATCCTATTGACTGAAACAATGGAGTAGGTCTTGACTCAGAAAAATGTGACTGAAAGTAGAACATACTTCTTGCATTATTAAAAGAATTACCCCTTCCAAAAAAGCAAATGAAAAAACAATCTCTCTGTTCTCTCAACTCCTACACAGAATCCAGCAAAATTCTTACAACAACACTTTTTAATCGAATTGGTAGATAAAAATGTTTAAATGTGTTGGTTATCCTTGATTTGGCATGGTTTTACTGCCAGAGTTAAACGTAAAGATCCAGGGCAGGAACTCCAGGTGACAGGAACTTTAAAGGCAAACTTGAAATATAAGGGACTACACGAATCTGTGAATTCCAGAAACAGTCTTTTCAGGGGTCAAAACCAAAACATGAATGAATTATACTGTCTGGATGATATTTCTCACATTTTAAATCATTGTCAAATCATAAACAAGGAAAGAACTGGAAGTATGATCAACTAATTTTTTAATTTAACACATGGCAAGTGATAAGCTGTGTAACATGCGAAGTATATGACATACAAAACATTTCTAGGACATCTAAAAACAATGCACTGAAGTGTAAAAGTAACAATAACTTCTGTCAGTGGAGAAAAAAACTACTTTTTACAGGCACCAGATCCTATTCCCAATTACTTTAAAAATTCTGCCTCATGTTCTACTTTCACACTTTTTTGTGGACAAGAGTCTTCTCTTTGTTGAGAAACAAAAAGAGTACATGGCTGTGTAAATATTCTCCACTACCTTCTTTTTCAAAGAGAAGGCCAAGCATATTCATAGCTAGACTATTGCTAATGGCTTGTCTCTGTCAGTATGAATTCCCAATAGAATTTCTAGAAAAAATAATGCTCTTTTGTCTGTCTGGAATAATGACACTTTAAATATTTTAAACAGACAAGTCTCTTCTGGTTCAATAAGCTACACTAGCATCACCGAAGACCAATGACGTCAGATACGATAGCAAATATTATTTTTTAATGTTATAATAACGTCCTTTTGTCTAACTTCTGGCTTGACTACAGAAACAGTGTCACAAATCACTCATCATCAAAATCAAAGAAAACCAAAACTGACCTTGATAGACAGTAATAGCTTCAAATGAAACTGTCCTTATCAGTTGCTCTTTTCAATAGCGTCCCTTTAGGACGCCACTAAAATATACATATATGATATGACCTAGTACTTTATCCTTCACATTTTTAAACAGTTTTGGTTTGCTATATAACTCTGGTGCAGTCACGGAAGTTCCCTGTGATTCAGCAACTGAATTGGGCTTGACTATCAGTTTTCTGTTCGACATTCGATTTTTCTTGTACTCAAACAAATGCGCGACCTGTTAGAATTGGCTGCAAGACATGAACACAAGCTAATGACATTTAAACCCAACATGTTACAAATTTTCGAAAGGACTCCTGAAAAGGCAGTAGGGACAAAAGCTTTTATCTATTTTTAAGCAATTTATTATTTTCCAGAATGATTCGGTTTTCTTTTACTGAAGTGAAGCCTTAACAGATTTGTACTCTGTGCATGGTCATTGTTGCTAAGAATAAAATGGGAAGCATGGAATTGTGTAACTTGCTGATTTGTTTAATTTATCGCCTGAAAACAACAGCTTTAATTCCTAAGTATTTTTCCTCATGCTGATTTTTGTTCTGTTTACTTTAATTGTAAGTATTTTGAGACAGGACATTTGTCTGTTTTGTTTTTCACTATGGAGCTTTAAAGAAGTTTCATTACTTTATTACAAATCTCTCTATAAACAGTAATAAGAAAAATTATAAAATCTCTCTTTAAAAAATTAAATGGTATTTTGAACCCTCATAGTTATCATTACATTGTTAAACCATGATTTAAAAAAGTTAAAAATCATCAGCTACAAAAAGCATATCAAAAGATGTTTTTAAGATGAATTCATATTTTTGGAAGTCTAAACTTTGGTTTAACATTCTCAAAGATGGCAATTATGAGTCAAGAGTGTGCTATATTAATTAACCAATTACAAATCCAAAAGCTGAATCCTTGCTTTGTGATTGTTTATTGTCATAAAATTACATTTCAACTTATGTTATTTCTTAGCCAGAAAATATTTAAATGTTAATTCTAAAGACCTGAGAATTTTGTTAATGGAAATTCCAATGTTATAAAGAGAAATGCCCCTTATCATAGCCTTTATTTACTTTGTCTTCTAAAAACTTACTGTGGATTTACTACCTTGACATAAAATTATGAAAGCTCTGTATCAGAAAACATAAACTTCAGTGAAGGTTTTGATTTGAATAATTTTTAGCTATTATACTTCCTTTATGCATTTGAAGCACATGTTTGTTATACTTAGATTAATTAATGCAATTTCCTGCACATGATACATAGCTTGATTTTTTTTTACCAGTTTTCAAAAAAACTAAATTGCCTAAATAACAGCTTAGGCCACTCCAAGCTCATTAGTAGTTGCATTTAAAACAGCTGTTCCAAAATGGCCCTATAAATTTATAAAGTAAGTCTAATCTACCAACATGTCAGAGATATGCAAGAGCTTGTATTTAGCTTGTCTTCAGCTTATGGCTCTCAAACTTCAAAGTGATTTTCTTCTGGCTAATAAGTGACCGGAATATGCATGTAATCCCTCCAAGAGTTTACCTAATTGGGACAGTCTTTGTGACATTTAGTTGACCCTACATAGAGCTATACTTTCAGGCAAATTAAGCATCAAGTGTTTCTGACATTTCCTGAGTTTATAGGGCCACTGTGTTAAATAAATAGCATGAATTACACCAAAATCAACAGCCTATCTTTGCATAAGGCTCCCAGCACCAGTTAAATGGTATTTTAAATGATAAATAGCTTACACTTCTGGAAGAAAGCAAGCTTGTACTAGCCAATTACTATGAAGCATTTTTTAATCAAGTTACAATAAAGTGATACATTAGGTACAAATAGTTAACCATAGAGTAAACTCAAGTCACCTGACTATCCAGTGAGTGCTCAGAGGCATCTAGGCAAAATATTTGCAATACTATTACAATTTTGCAGAGTTGACAGGGTAAGTTAGTGAGATGCACACTATGGTAGTACCTGCTGTAATCATAACTGCAGAAACCAACTGCAGACATTTGCCTTAGGGTCTTTATGAAGTATGTGTGTGAATCCATCTCCTAGTGAAAATACTAGGATCCTAGTATACCGTACTTAGTGCAAAGATTGACACTGGGAGAATTGTTGATACTACAGAAGTTGCTTTTAATTTAGAAAGCACAGCTAAAAAATTTAATTTTTTTTTTAAATCAAAATGTATTTGTTAAAGAAGCTTTCCATTTTTTCATGCCTCTTTAGAAAAGAATGAATGAAAAACCCTAGCAGACCAGCCATGTTCTTGTGGAGCCTTCATCTCTACAGCATTAGATTAACAGCAAATGCACACTTTCAAAGATGGAGGATATTTTCTTTCAAAGATATAGAGGTTGTTTCCACTGAGCACAGTGCATTTTTACTATAATGATTATTGTGTATCTGTTAAACAGGTGTCTATTATTACCAAGATGTAATCAAGTGTTACCTGAGATGCCTTTTGTGGTAGTTGTATATGAAAACATAGGTAATTGAATTTACAGTATGGAAAACACAAGGTACTAGGTTTAATGGAAATGCATGGAGGTTAAATTCTGAACATTGAACTAGAATTTGAGCTCCTCATGTTCTTAATTCATAATATGAACTAAGAACATAGGAAAAAGTCATGGGAAGATGATAAATATTTGGGAATGAAAGGTAGCAAAGAGTAAGGCTTAGTTTACCTAGCCTGACTGGTAAAAACTATTTCCCTTCAGTTGTGGTTTTCGTTAAAAACATCCCGAATCTTGTTTTCTAATGGTGGTCATCTGTTTAGGAAGGTCTTTTTTTACAAAGTAGGAAGTATGAAGGACTCCCCAAACCAAACAACTAGAAAACTTGTCCGGATGGGAACAACAAGTTCAAGCCTGCATTCTGTGTAATGCCAAACAGTTCCCTAGCTGAGAAGCCTGGCTGCACATTTACTGAAGGCAAAAAGGTTCTTACGGTCTCCTGCTGCTGATGTCAAAAATTATAAATAATTAAATGGTCATCAGGATACTGGATGAATGTATGATTAATCATAAATCCCAATTCATCCAGGATACTGAAAATGCATCATCTAGTTAATATTTTATATATAATAACTACTTTTACTTACATTTCTATTTCTTCTGACAAAAGTATCTGTATTCTGGGTTCAAAGAGCAGACCTTTTGGAAAACCTCCTTTGTACTAAGTCCATGAAGGTATCATGCTCCTATAAGTTAGTGTTTTACTGTCAACAACAGGAATAAACTTAATTATGAAAAAGCTTAACAATTATTTATATGATGCCTTTCCTCAGGCCATGTAGACTCTGGCTCTAATAAAACAGAATATGCTTTTAGTGTTTTATTCAACTGGGCTGACATTTTTTAATGCCTTTTGAATGGTTTTACTGCACTCTGAGACTTTTTTCATAGTTCTTATACTTGCTTTCTAATTGAATAATTAGAAATACCTTTTGTAGGGAATTATCAACCATCAACTTAACATTATGATACTGTATATATAGATAAGAATATCAATATATGTATTTGCCTATTTATATATTTTGATTATTAAAAGACTACCTTATTGAAGTGACAACTCAATCTAGAAAATAATATATAGAATGTATCTTTATAGTCTATTCCTCAATTTGATTAAAACCTGCTAGAGCATTGACAATTGCAAAATGCTGTAAAGATATTAATTATTGACTACTCATAGTTAAAATACATACATATTGTTAGACCTACTTTGCCACTAGAGAAATATAGACAAGATGTGCTGTCAGTGTTTCAGTGAGAGTTTTGCACTGTTTGTTTTCAGACCTGTGGTAAGCACTGCATATCAAGGTGAAACAGATAGGAGCAGGAACCTAGTAATTTACTTTTCCAATTTGTTGAGAAATACTTTCTTGTACAATAGATGCCGACAAATAAACTTATGTTCAATGTGTCACATATAACTAGAATAATAGAACACATCCGAGTAGTCAAAAAGTCACACACATGCAGGCAAAAGTACACATTATAGACTGGAAAAGCACATCTTCCTATTACGTGTCCCTGGATGCCTTGTTTTGTTTGCTTTCTTTTCTTTTTGTTTTGTTTGCTTTCTTTTCTCTTTTGCTCTCTTTGTTTTTCTGGGGGACAGCTGATACGTGGTACATTAATAAACTATTTAATTTCCAGCAAGAATTTTTGAGCTTGTGAGATATGTTATCTCAAGAACTGGTAAGCTGGTGTTACTCAGAGAGAACACAAAAACTGCTTTATTGGAAATGAAGCTGTAAGTATTACGACAATTTTCTCTGAGAGACCTTTAAAAAATTGTCCAAAGCCGGACACAGAGCTATTAGTAAAAGTTAAATTTCTCTTTAAAGTGCATATTTCCCAAACCTCACTGTTTCGTTGGGCAGCACTTCCTACCAACACTGATTTATATAAAAATTTAACATGGTTAGTATACCAGAAAAACATACTTTTGTTACCCTGAAAAAAACCCCAAATGACTATAGTAAAAAGTATTACAGATCTCAAATAAACATACTATGTTTTTAAAATACTTCATCTGAACCATACTCTACATGCACAAATCAATGTTGCTGATGGAATTAGAGAAAGCAGACAAAGTAGTAGAAAACAGTATTTTATTCTCAAACAGCTGAACGTGGCTGAGAAAATTATCTGATTTGAGTATATCTTTGGGCAAACATTCTTATTTTATACAGATGGCTTGCACAAACAAATTGTATGGATCTTTCAATATCCCATTACAGGTCACAAAATGTCTGGACCTTAACTGATTGCTTTACCAGCTAAAGCTTAGATTCTTAGAAACTGTGCATGTTGCATGTGTCTAAAACATTAGTGGGTTAGAGGGCTGGATGAAAGTGATCTCTCAAGTAACTAAAAATAATTGTAACTACAATAATAATACAATGTATTTATTATACTTTACCAAATGAGGTTATAAAAATAAAAACAGGTGGTGACATTTTATATTAAATCATAAACCTACAGGAAAATCTGTATCTTTCACTTCTAAAATACTCTGCAAATGAAAATAAAAAGTTTTCATCCATGATAAAATCTCTAATGGAATGTCAACTATTTGTCTGGCATCAGTCTGTATCTCTTCTCAAATAGTGCCTAGACCAGATATAACTTTGTCTACAGAAAAAAGAGATACAGGCAGAACTAAACAGGAGAGCTAGTAAAGGACCTTAGAACATGTTCTCTTTACCCTGTACTTTTGTGTTAAAGTTTGCAACTAGTGCATTGTAGTACATTTGAAAGAATATTTCTAACTTCTGGTATGTTACTTGGTAGTAAGCAACTTGATTTACATTTTGAGATCTGTAATACTCATCAGTGCTCTAAAAATTATTACCAATCATACATTAAACCCTTAAAGTGTTGGTATCTAAAGTCTTCCTTCAGAACTAATGGTTCATTTCTCACAAGACTTAAACATTATTATATTAATGCACTGACTAAGTCAATGTGCTCATATCTCCCTCTAGCGCCTTTATCTGCCCTGTGTATTTTTAACTGGATTTTACAGGTTCTATTCACTGCAGAAACCAGTTTGGTAAGGAAAACCAAAGAATTCAACGCAGGAGAACTAGGTTTGAATTGAGCTATTTTCTATGTGCCTACAAATCCTATAAATAAGTAGTATTTTTAGGATTGGGCTGTGGGGTTTTTGCTTGTTTGTTCATTTTTTTCTGTTTTGTTTTGTTTTGTTTTGGGGTGGGGTTTTTTTTTTTTGGTTTTGCTTTAGGGTTTTTTTTTTTGTTTAGTGTTTTTTGGGTTTTTTTTCATTATTGTTTTTTGATGGGGGATTGGATGAAGTAGGAGAGGAGCAAAGCAAGTATAAACCTAATTCCCAAATGAGCTGTTTTGTTTTGACTATTCTTTTGATCTCTCCTGGTTTTATTTTAGTTTTACTAACTTCTTTCTTCAATAGTAAAAATCCTATTAAGCTCTTTTATATAAATCTTTTCAGTGTGCAAAAATACTTCACCATAAAAAGTAGAGGTAACTTGAGAAATTTATGTTTGGATTTAACTGAATGACAAAAACTTGGTTTTGGTTGACTTTCCAAACAAGTGGTCTCTTGCAAAGTGACACATGAAAGGATGTGAGAAATTTACAAGGAAATAGTTTTTCCCTATTTCCTTTTATTACTATTTCAGAGATGAAAATAAGTAACCATGTTTGCAGTACATCATATCAGTCATATTTAATGTCTGCTGTTATCAGATATTACAGGCTCTAGTTATTGCTGTTTAATGTTAAGATGGTGAGACATGGACAAATAAATTCCTTTGAATTAGACTTTAAAAAAAAATCTTTCAATATTTACCTTCATCCAGTAAAATGCATTTGCAAATGTAACTGAATGCAGGTTCACAACTATTTTGTGCTCACAGATTGAAACAGAAATGGTTCATGATTCATAGAGCCAGCATGGAATCGCTACCATCTTCTGTATTGAAAATGCTAGTACACAACTCACAGTCAGAAGTTATTTTGTCTCTGTCAGAGTAAATAAAAATAGGTATTACTTCTGAATATACTAATGTCCATTTTCTTACATCGTTTATCTCACCTATGAAAAGACACCTCTTTTGTGCCAGTTTTGAATTCTGCAGGACATTCTCTCTTAGTTTTCATGCACTGAAAAACACCGTTTAACAGAATTATTCAGCATATTTTATATAATAGAGAAACTAATTTAAAAACTGGTTTTTATGAGTCAGATATGAAGTAATATTTTTTATCCATATTTTCCTAGGTATCTAAATCTGAAAAAGGCAGGATGTTCTTCTGCCCATCAATGCTTATCCCATTATTCCCTTGTTAGTCTGAATAACTGTACACTCTATACTCAGATTATTTACTTTATATCTCATGAAATAAAATTACCAGGCAGTATATTAGAACCTTAGCTATAAGTCCGCCATGTAAACAAAGGGACCATCTAGGAATTCAAAATCCCATCAAGCTTCCGACTTAGTGACTTTGGTGAAGCTATTTTATTTGGAAAATATTTCTGCTGTAGTCTTCTGATTACTTGTTCTTTCATCAGTGTCTTGTCTTTTGAATGAATTTTGGTCAATCACAATTTATTTTATGTTTGCTTTCAATGAACATTTGCATAAACAATCTCTTAGGTAGAAAACAACTAAATGAATATGCACAGAATCAATCGTGAGAAAACACAAGCATTATCAAATAAGGAAACCAAGCCAGATCCAATAGTGTGTAAATAATATTCAATGCTTGTAAAGCTTCATGATTTTTAACCAAATGGAATAAAACAATAGAAAAATACCATAAGTTGCATTTCAACACAGTATGCTAATTAAGTGTTTACATTTCCATACATTTCTTTATACTTACATATCTATAGAGTTACTATCTTGGTTTTGATAAACAGCTTCCCAATTTTTAAAATAAAGGTACTTTTCAAACGGAAATCTAGATATATGTGAATATAAGCAACAAAAATAACCTTACTGGTGGCATTATTCAAAGCCTCTGTTTGCTAGGAAATGGGCAAGAAAACTTAAAGATTTATTACTCCATTGTCTAAACGAAGGTGCTTGTGCACAATTAATAATCTCTGTCCATTCAGCCTCCAAATAGTTTCAGGACCTATGTTTTCATGCCTGGAATGCCAAAAGTATGAGAACTTAGTCCAGAATTTGTTATGTTAAATAAGTGAACGTACAAAGCTATTTCCAGCTAAAATTAGTCTATTACAATAAGAAAGCAACAATCCTACAAAAATACTTTTGTATGATGTTTCAGAATAGAGTACTTTGCTGAGAAAATGAATGCAATAGTAAGTATTTTTTATCATATTTTTTTAAATAGAAATATAAATAGGTTTTATATTACTACCATCTCTTTCTCTTCAGTCATTCTTTTGCCCTTCTCTCCCCTTTTAGGTAAATTTAAGTTTTTCTTTCTATCACCAATTCGAATCAGTCTTAGAAATAATCCGTAGGTGCCCTCTGATTGAAAATTTTGCCTCAGATCACATAACCATTCAGTATGTGTACACAAACGTGTCTCAGACATGAAAGCTAAGGAGAGGGCTGTTACATTATTCATTTCATTTCTCGACCACAAAGATGATGCTTTGAAGAAAACTCCGTGGATATTGAGAATATGCAAACTACTCTGCACAGTTACATGCCCTCATGAGTATAATAAAACAGTATTAGGCAAGGTAAAGTGGACTGTTAGTTTAAGCACTTTTTGTAATGTAAAATCTATTTTTTTCATGATATAAAAACGCTTCTTAAAAGAAATCCTCAAGAAACAAGGGTGTTTCTACATCAAAATATTTCCATCAGGAGTAGGCGTACTGTCAAAGAGAAATAGTGAGATGCAAGCCTCCATGACAGGAGCCTTGTGTGCCTATGGGCTCTCTGAAGAGCTGGAACAGAATCTATTGTCTCTTCTGAGAGCCTCTCCCCACCAGAAGAATGCAAAGAAAAATCAGAACTAGTATCCCTCCTGTGGGAGTAGCTGCTCAGGTGTCCAGTTATGCTTTCCTGACCTACAAAAATCAAACTCACAAGAATACTGGCAACCAGATACTTCTCTCTATTTAATATGGGCCTCTCTTTGTTCAGTTAATTCAGTTCTCTTCTTCCATGTGAGCTTCAAACAAAGGTTTGGGAAACAAGAGCAAAAGCCAAAACCAAACTGAATCCAAAGAGAGAATAATCTTTCTTTCTTCATGTTAACTATGATGGATGTGACAAAGTTCCTTTCCCAGCAAAGTCAATAAACGATTCTACTGACTAGAACTAATCAAGCTTTACTAAAAATTGGCAGTTAATTAGACCCTGAGTCTTCCTCCTAGTTCACACTGGCTTTGCATTTTATTACAAAGAAATCAGAAGATATGAGTCCAATTGTGCTTAATCACTGAAAGCAGGGACTGATTATCACCTTGTGTCAATATTTATTTGGGTGATGAAACCCCCCAGAATATGGTATTATGACACTTGCTGCTCAGTTTACCAGCTCTCACACATGCAATGGGTAATCAGCTCTCAATTAGTACTTCCTTGGCATTTTCAAAAATTTGTCTGGAAGTATCTGCATATTTGTGTGTGCACATATTGCATAGAAAGTGATCTTGATCTCACTAACTCTGGTATTGATTTGGGGTAATACTACACATATAAACCGGAGTTTGCTGTAAAAGGAAAAGAATTGCATTTTCCTCCCATGGAAATCAATCAGCTTGCCTTCTGTTGAAAAGTAGTCCATGTAGGCCTGGATCTGAAAAAACATAAACCTGTTTAAATCTATGCTTGGAGTTCTAAAGCAGGAACATTACTTCCTGTAGGAATAATTATATTTATTTAGAAGACAAAATCTTATTATCGACCTTCTATTTTATATTGTAATGTGTTTAGAAAGGCCCAACTGTGCCTATAAAATCATGTAACTCACACAGACCTCAGCTGTAGTTGCAGCATATTTATTAGTAGAATGGAAAGTTTTCTACCTGTGCCTATGTATATTTTGCTAAATCTTTATAGGTCACCTTTAGTGTAAGCTTTTAATAAAGTCTGGCAGCTGAAAATGAACTGTTTTCTTTTAATGTGTTTATTTCTCTTTATCAATCATATTTTTCACATCCAGGACAATGTGACAGGCACCAAGGCAGGTATGTTTCTGAAGGCATTCACATTGGCTTAATGATTTTCAGCATGCACCAAAGCAAATAAAAGGACAATTTAATTTCACTTCATTTGGAAATACGGCCTTTGAATACAAAGAGTAATCTGGGGTATTTTTAAACCTGGTGCTCAAGTTTGGGTTGGCAGCAAAAAGCTGTCAAAAAAATGAAAGTTGCCTTTTATAGAATGTAGTCTTTTGCTACTTTAGTTCTGGAATTTTTTTTTTCCTTGTACTATTGGAGAAACAATACATTGCTCTAACTTTTTATTGACTGTGCTTATGGAGATAAGGAGAATTTTATGATAAGGAGATATGGAAATAGGAGAATGCTTAAGGAGATGTAAGAAAGTGTTAGTTCTCATATTCAATTTAATTACATAGAAAGTAATGTTTTGTTCAGAACCAGAATTGACACGACATGGTAGATCATAAGATACCATATTCAATACATTCAGCTCATAGGCATGAAAAAGTAATTTCAAGAGAAATGTTTTTCATGTTTGAGCTGTGTTCTTTGTTTTCCAAAGAATACCTTGACTGGAATATTGAATCACTGGAATAACGGTTCAAAGACAGGTGCTGTTGCTATTTGTAAGGAACCATACTTCATAGACAATTTTTTAGCCTTCACAACCAGAGTATAACTTTTCATGAATAAGCTTACTAGTAATACTAGTCCACCAAATTGAATATTTATTATTTTTTTCCTCTCCTTCCCCACAGACATGCTTGAGGGTGAGGTTTCAATACTTGCTAGCCAAAGAACATGCAACAACATGTTGCCAAACAACAGCAAGTAATCTGCTCCATATAGACCCATGGAGTAGTCTCACAGTCCCACACAACAGGAAGGGAAAACACAAGAGAAATTGCAGTTCTGAGTCATAATTCATTTCCTAGTGTACTCATAGACTGTATAGATTCTCATTATCCCCTTGCACAGGATGGATCAGAGAAATACAATTTAGACACAAATATTAGATCTTTAAATGTGATTAAATGAGCACAGTGGGAGTCAGCGCTTAACTGAAACAAATACAACCTTCTGCATACAACTTTGAAGTCCATTCTTTGAACTCAACAGAAGAAAATCCTACAAATATTTGTGTTAGATTTTTTAAATAATGAAATTAAAAACGCCTGGTGGTGCAAGCATTTGACAGACTTGTGACAGACTCATGCTTCTCCAGAACCTCTGATTTCTAATCAAAGCCCTACAAATTGCTCTCTATTAGCCCTCAGCATAAAATTCCCTAGGTTTCATAAATCTGTTTTTCCAGAGAAACCCATTTGCGGGCCACATGGGAGGACAAAAGTGAAGTCTTCCAGGGTTATAAAGAACTTTCAGGAGCACACAATTTGAAATAAATATGAGAGTATTTGGGCTTCCAGGTCATGTATTTCTTAAGCATGACCCCAGAAACTCTGAAATTTTTGTCACCTAGGAGGCATCTGGGATTTTTACTAATGATTTAGATAGTTTCCTTTAGGACTAGATGTTTATCAAATTTTGAAACCTCAGTATAGTCTTTCCATTAGTTGGCAGAGAGTAGTTACGAAATTGCAAACACTGCTGACATGTTTCTAATAAAAGATTGTGTTTTCAGTTCAAGGCAGATAAGTGCTAGATTGAAAGTGTTTTACATGGATGAGACACATTAGTTGGTATTAAATTTATTCCAAATTATTATGTTAACTTTATTAAAAGGAAAAGGTTTAGTGAGTAGTCTCAAAGGCTTCAACTTCAGCATTTCCTAAGAAAGAGAAACTGTTAAAAGCATCTTTATATCTGGATCAGATTTGGCTGTGCTTGAACAACAAAAGGTAAAGACAAAATTATTGCAAAATACCCACTTAAAAAAAAATAGTATTATAATAATTATGTTACCAACATTATTTTCATTTTACCTCCTGCTCTATCAGAGATTGTTGTATCTGGAAGGTATTATGACCTAATAATTTGTGAATGAGACTTTACTACAAAGTTTTGAGAAAATAGGAAATACAGGCGTTAATTAAAGAGAAAAAGCATGTAGGTTTCTTTAAAATTATTAAGTGAAAGTCAAGTTAAAGTAGTTTGGTTTGTAAGAAAGTAGTATATAAAATACCATAATCACAGAAGAATTCCATTAAAAATTGAGCATTATTTAGATATAATAAAAATTAGTTTATTGGTGTTTTTATGTCATCATTGTATCCTCATGTAGAAAGGATCTCAGAAGACAGCTGGACACTATCATAGTAAAATAGTATGCATGAGACGGCAAAAACAGGCCAGACAAGAAAACTTGTCAAGCAAGTAAAGGTGTAAAATCATGTTGGATATGATGCACTTTTAAGTCTACAACTTCCAGGAAACTGCAACAGGATTCCAGACCGTAGAGGCCAGACTGCCAATCTTTCCACAGGACACAGGGTATCCTATTTCTGTACTAAGTGAGACTCAAAAAAATTCTCAGTGTTAAATGCAAGCTATCATATTCTAATGCAGGATCAGGCAAAAAAAAAGAGAGAAGACTTGTAGTATATTTTTACACAGGATTGTTGCCAGGTACATAAAGGAGCATGGACACTTCAACTCCATCTTTGGAGTATCTCAATGTGCGTTGCATCCATTCTGCATGTCAGTTGATGCCGTAATTCCTTGCCAAATACTGTCACATGAAGTAGATGACAAACTAAGCTTGGATTAAAAATTCTTCTCATCATACAAAGGTGACATGCAATCTTGTGGCAGTTTTTTCTATATTCAGCTCACACTTCTATATTCAAATCTCACACTTTAGATGTCTAAATTTGAGGATTAACTGGCCTTAAAGGCAAGGTTACTTTTTGACTAGTATCTTGACTTAATAAGAACTGCTTCTGAGCAAAATCCAGTTCTTTGTAAACTAGCACTAGTAGCTCCCTTTCAGTACTGGATGTCTGTACAACGCACATACTATCTATACTGCAAAAATAGAAGTCTCAAAACAAAAGAATGATGACTGATAGAAGATTAATGATTTTTTTTTTTTCCCCTGGAAAGAGAATTCCACATTTTTCAAGTATATTTTGAATTATTACTGTACTTTTTTTCATATTCATATAAATTTCTATAGAGAAAAATGAAACGTCAGTGAAAAGGAATTAGACATACTGAATGACTATGTGATTAAAAAAAGAAGCCAGATATCAAATTTATATATATATATAT
>VZTF01004373.1:5776526-5856571 GCA_013397755.1 Cnemophilus loriae | reverse complement strand
GTATATATATATATATATATATATGTATATGTATATGTATATGTATATATATGTATACACACATGTGATTCAGATCACTCCACAAAAGGTATTTTCAAAGATATTAGTCCTAGACCTCATATAATAAATCAGTTAAACTGGTACTTTTGAAATAAGACTTTAACAAAAAAAAACCCAAAACCAAACAAACAAACATATTTTTAATTTTTAAAGAGTTTACAAAATTTTTAGGAAGCATTTGAAAGAGAAACAGAAGAAGTAACTTCAAAAAAAAGTTTAAATATCTAAAGAAAAAATTATTCTCATATGACAAAATAATAGGTTCTGCTTTCAGTTAGAATCACTAGAGGAATAATGAATTTCTTGCGCTATGAATGATATGGCACTCAGGATCAAACTTGTTATGCTCAGTAACAAGCCAGGTTTTGCCTTACATATGGTTTTGGAGAAAAGATTTACGTGTTCTCATTATCTCTCAACACTCATGAGAAAGCAGAGAGCAAGCAGACTCTCCCCACAGTTTACATGAGGAAAAGGTTTCTGTTTATCATAATGATCTCTTGAATCTTTTTAATCCTCTGTTAAAAGGAGCAAGACAGCTGCATTTGAAGCCCTTCTTCCAGCTGTGTATTACTCAGCTGTTGGTTTTTCAAGGAATTTGGGAATTGGTGTAATTAGACTAAAGGGAATTGGGTTATGCTTATCAATTAACTCTGCTAACAGAGCCGTTGTGTCTAAATGCTCCTTTTGGGCATCTGTGTAAACATTTTCTCCTGGTAATTCTCTGCTCTCCACTTCTTACAGTAATGGACCGGCAGCTCCTTCCACTATCTACAGCCCATGCTTATCAACCTTTAAGTTAGACATACGAGAATACAATTTCTTTATTAATAAACAGAATAAATAATAATATGACAAAAGATGGATAAGGTGATCTCAGAAAGCAGATTATGAATTTACGTTAGCACAGACTGGACATCAGCATTTGAAAGATTAGGAGTTCTACACTACTAATTATTTTTACAATTTTAACTTGATTCACTTGTCAGTGAAATATAATTCAACCATTGTATTATAGTCTTTAATTCTGATGATTCATGTTGCAGTTAGACAAGGTTTGATTGTGGAAGGAGCTCAGGCTTGATTCAGTACAGTTAACAGAACTCAGTACTTTACATACTCTGCCCAGAGAAAGCAAACTTGGTAGTTTTTGTTAATGAGGGCAGCACAAGAAGGGCCAGAAGTCGTTAGAAGAATGAAGTATGTTTGAAAACAAATAGGCTACTTTGCAAATCATTATACATAAACAGTTCTACTAGAAGCAGCAACATGGAGTCACGTGCCATAAGACTAGTGAGAAAACATTATTTTCCTTGATCTACTACAGAAGCAAGACAAGGTATTTCACTTCTTCTTTTTTTCTTCTGCCTGATATTATGTTCTCTAGAGCTCTGCCCCCCAGTATATTTTGTACAGTGCTTAATAGGAGAGTTCCTTATCCCTAATTATAACCAACAATTCTGGATTCTATTTTTCTCAAGAAAGAGATGTAAGCACATGGAAATAACCAAAATTAAGTCACAATAAAAACCTGTTGCTGCCAAAGACCAAAGTGCCTGATTCCCTGAGTACTGCAGTGCATGAGCTGTGCTCACAGCATTTATATGGTAGGCTCTTGTTCAAATTCAGAGCTGATGTGCTGATATGCTAGAGATTAACTCCTAATTTCCATGTAAACCTGGTATCATTCAGAAAACAAGCACTGTGCAAATCCAGAGTCCAGATCTAGCAGGTCTTTTCAGATCACACCTAGCACACACTGACAGGAGTAACCTGCTTCCAAGCTCATTTGTGACTGCATTATGTCTGTGGAGAGAAATAAAGAACATAATCACAGCCCTTATCAGGAGTAAGGAAATCAGAGCCTGCAACCTCAGTCGTCCAACTCTTGATGCTCAGATCTCTGCCTCCCACCTGACCTCTATTTTGGACTTTCACGTGTCCCTGTGATACCACCAAGCTATTCTTCATAGGGCATACCTGCATTTAGATTTAATTTAGACCTATAGTACACTGTTCATGTGAGCCTCCTCATTAGCCCTACTTATTGTGCCTTGGATCAGACAACAGAATTTCCTTCCTTTCAGAGGATGCTCAACTGGAAAATTCAGTTCAATTACAATCAAATGTGCTTTGTAGTAGGTTCTTATAGGAAGCAACTATTGTTTGCAAGAGAATCACCATTTATTCCCTCCCCGTTCCTTTCATCTTGTTCTGTAAACTTTAATTCAGCCTAGAGAAAATCAAAGCACACAAAAAAAGTCACAGCAAAATTGGTAAGAGTTATTTCAATATTCAGTAAACCTTATTCCATAAAACACCAACCAATCAGAGTGCATCATTTGTATCTATTTAGCATACTACCAAACATTGCTGATGGTACCAGAAACAAGAACATCCAGCAGAGAGTTAGCGCAAATCTTCACGAAAATTATGTAGCACTAAAGAAACAGCATGGTGTAAAATTGTCCTTATCGTCATCTTCATCCTTCAACATCACTGCCTGCTGCACACTTTCTCTACTGAATGAGCTTCTCCCTTTAGAGGTGATGTATGCCTTCAGCTACAAATCTCACTAGGGAACCTTTATGCCTGCAAGTCTCTGTAAGTCTGGCTTAACAACTTCTGTGTAACACTGTTCTCTCCTCCTGGGAGCTCTACATTTCACATTGCTTTTTGCTGCTTTCTTTCCACCTACTAATATACCTGAGTGCTCCGGTTTTAGGAAAAAAAAAAAAAAAAGAAAAAAAAGGATGAGACACCAGTGAATTCTTCTCACTCTGCTAAAACAAAATCCTACAATTCATCTCCATCAATGAATGCAGTTGTATATATTGCTTAAAGACAAAAAAATCTTTTCCTGCTATTTTCTCATTGTGAAGAAGGCCTTTCCCACCCACAGTGTTCTTATAGTGCATGGGATTTTCTTCAACTCTTGAATTCTTCTAGACATGCTTTGAATAGCTCTTTCTCTTCATGAACTAGAGGACAGAAGGGTGACACGGAACAGAAAGATAAGGCTCCTCTGGAATAACTCAGATTCTGTCTGCCTGGCCCATAAAAGTCTAGGAACTTTTGTATTTCCTTTCCCATGGTCATAAACTCTGGAGAGAATGTGGAACTTGTGTCAAAGGGAAAGACTACTTCTTTAATGACTTATGTTGCTTATCCTTATCCTTATTTAAGAATTTGTCTGAATCAGACGATTGCTATCGGAAACATCCTCCTCTGCTAAGAACTGTGGGGGTGTTTTTGTCTTGTAGGCCTTGTCTGAGATGGGGAAAATCCTAATTTAAGACTTCCTGGACTCTTATGCTTCTTTGTCTCCTCTATACTATCCTGGCTCTTGGACAGTTATGGCAAGGGCTTATATTTTAGTGCTCGAAAGGACCACCTTCAAACTGAGCTGTGTAATGATATTCCAAGTATGTTGACAAAGAGCTGCAAGTTACAGCAAAATCAAAAGGACAAGAAGAAAATCACTGCTGGACAGAAAAGGTGATATAAAAGCCAACCAGAAAGTAAGGTAGCGCAATGGATGAGTAGAGAGTTAACACTTGCTCTGACTGATTCTTCTACCTGTCTCTGACACCACAATTTACAAGATGGTCCTTTCTCTGGGTCCATTGATTGCCACTAAACCACAATAAAATAAGAAGAAAAAGCAGTTCAACTTACCAAAGCTGGTTGTACAAACATTCTCTTCCCCTCTATTGCTGGGAAAGTAGCTTTTATGGATGGCAATGTATGGGTCACTATTCCCTTAGGGACATCGAATACTTGCAAGAGAGACTGGTTTTATACTGGCAGTATACTGGCAGTATTTAGCATTTGTTTGCATTTGGATAGATTCCAGTCATTGTTCAGTTTTGAATAAGTGTTAGGGCATCGGATATGTAACAGATTATTTTGATAATAAGCTTGGTGAATACACGCCTACTTTTTTTAGATTTATATATATATATTTAATTTTTTACTGACCATAAAATTAATGTGGTCATAATAAATGAAAATTAAGCTCAGCATATCGACCAAAATTACTACAATAAAGTTTACTAAATTCAAGCATAGGGTCAATATTTTCATGTGACTTTATTAACTAGTTATTATTAGTTATACAAAAGTAGCTCAAATTATCACTCTTATCTGCAAGAAGTTTGAATTACATAATTCACTGGCTATTCTGAACAAAGGTAATATGAAATGCTTGCTTCGTGCCAAGAATTCTTGTCAATGTGTGATTTGACATCAGTTACTCGTGATCTTTACAAGACCCCTAGTTGCAACGTAACCTGATCAACAGCGATTAAAAATTATGCATCAAAACTGGCATTTTTCTTGGATGAACCTTTCTATCCTTTTCTAGACCCAGGATTGTTCTTATTTCACTTGCCACTCCCAGTGTGGATTTCTGTTTCAAATCTTTTGGGCTTTGCTACTCTGAGGAATATATACGCACCAAATAAAACCATTTACCAAAATAATTTGTTTAAATTAAAAGAACAGCTATACATCGGGATAATCAGAAATATCTCAGTTCAGCGTTTTGTGTTTTATCATTTACACAAACTAGTAAATTCTAGATGAAATATTCAAAAGCTGGAACAAAATCTAAGTCCAGTCAGAGCTGACTTGATACACACAACTCAATGGCTAATATAATTATCTCAAAAACAGGAACTGTAATCACAAGCATTTAAATGTTACACTGCTAATGCAGAAATATTGTAACACATATAATAAATCTGTATGTGTAAATCCAAGACACAATTATCAGTAAATGTATGTAGAAAAATAAGAGATTTCTTTCATCTGGGATCAAACACTGTGGATTGCATGATTATAAAAGGTTATTACTATGGGACAGAGTGTCCGTTTTCTTGATTGCTTAACCACGCAAACCAGTGACAATTGGCTAAGGCATATGATCTCTTAGATCTTCAAATTCAAGAAAATATACCTTTTGTTCCCTCCAGGAATAATGTTCTTGTTATTAGTAGTGTTCCCTACAAACTATTATTTCTTTATGGCAATACCTAAAGTCTTCACTCAGAGAAAGTCAATTTACAGTAAACATTAGCAAAAAATGAAGAACAGACTATAAGATTACTATATCTAACCAAACCAAAAGACAAACTTGGATATTTTTTTCCAAACTAAAACAATTTTAGTACTGGCACTGTAGAAAAGTATACACGTTGACAAGTATCTATACATACCAGAGAACGCCTAGAAAATACACCAGCTAGAATTCTTTAATTTTAATTGTAGTGGTATTTTGATAAAGGTTGTTTTTTTGTGGTTATTGGATTTTTTTGACAGATCACTTGGCCAGCGATAACACAAAAGTTTACTGCAAATTCACAGAATGTAAACTACAAACCCTCCGCATTTGGAGAACTGCATGTTCGGACTCAGCTAAACCCAGATATTTTGTATCATTGGTTGAAATATTGCTAAAATTTTAACAGCTGGAAATGTCATGGTGACAAAAAAAAGAGAAAAATTGCAAGAAAATTTCACTTTGTATTACTTTCTTTGCCTTCAACTTCTTCAATTTGCTAAAAAATAAATCCCATATTCTTCCAAGAGTACCATTTAACATGTTGCTTTTCTTACAATATTTTTCAGGGTTAATATGGTATCTAGAGAACGTATTACAATTGTATCCCTGGTATTTTTCCTTTTAGTTGTTGATAAAGACTACATCCCTGCCATTCCCGTGGGCTATTCTAGTATAAGTATCATTATAAGCACCTCTGCATAAAGTGTCCTTTCCACATTCAGACAGCAGACCTTCTAGGATTTTTTCCAGTTCCAACCTTCCTGTAACACAGCTATTCCACAACCTTATTGTACGGTACAACATAAGGTACTCTAGCTTACCCCACCAGTGTCTCATAACAAAAGTGGTGAAAATCTTGGGCCAGGGCAGTACCTCTGCATTAGCAGCCATCTATACTATCCTCCCAGGGCCCTGTTACATCTTGGGAGATAATAGCCTTCATGAGGTAGAGCGCACTGAGTCTGTCTTCACAGGGCTGGCCTGATGGGATATCTCCATCACACAGGTCCGTGTTTCCTGTCCCCATCCCAGGCTGTCCCACGTCCTGCAGCGGCAGGGCATGCCAGATGTCTCACGTGCAGGCTCTCTTCATCACCTGACAGATTGTACCAGTCTGCGCCTTAAAGTGAATCTACAACCCTAACCTGGACTCTACAGCAGTGTAGAGCAGGCCACCTACAAGGACCAAGTAGGAAAAAAATCCTTCTTTACCTTATGTAAGAGGGTAAGAGTAGCAGAACTTGGAACTGAACAGGAGACACACATTTTATTCACACTAAAAGCCAGGGATATGCTTTACGGTTTTCCAGGCCAAAACGCCCTCCCTCAGAGCTTGAGGAGAACAGAACCTTATAAGCAGCCTCCAAAGAAATGTTTTCCAAGGGCCACAGTATACTCCAGTTCTTAAAAAAACACCTAACAAAAATGCCCCCACACAAAAACAACAAAAAAAACCCCAAAACCAAACAAGGAGCTAGATGAAGTGACCTTGTCTCCTTATCTCCTTATCTGCTAATCTGAAAGCAGATGGTTTAGGAGTACTGAACTCTTGTTCCCTAAACATGAAGACACTTTTACAGACAAGAACCATTGAAAAGAACCTCGTCAGCTATTGCCAATCAGTGAACAGTATTTGATCTTCAACAACACTGATTTTACTACCACTCATTCTGTTTCACTGATGCTGGTGGATCAGTTAAAGTTTCAGGTTGTGTCTAGTAAACACTGACTTGAAAACCCATAAAATATTCTAAAGATGCAAGTGCACACACCTTTATTTTAAACTAAACATGTAAAGTAGTGACTTTACTTCCTAGGAGTTTTAAAATCATTAACTTTACAAAAAAATTTGCTTTCTAAAGTATTCCAAAATATTTTGAAACACTTTCACCTCTATAAACAAGAGCTTCATCGACTTTTCGGAATTATCTCAGTTTATTCTAGATGTGTGTTAAATCCTTCATGATCTACAGATTTATTGGAATAACTCAGGAGGAAGAATGATGATGTGAGAACAACTGCACCTCAAAACACAGCTAACAGAACTTACTACAGCATCCAGTCGGAGCAGCCAGCTTATTTAGTCCTTCAGGACTGACAGTCTGCTAGTTCATATAAGTATTCTAGCTTATTGAGCAAATAACCTAGCACACTGAATTGTAAGGAATGTCAAAGCTTGTAGATGCTATACCATATCATTTCACAAGCTATGCTGTATTTGGCAGGTGTTATTTTCTTAAAATACTGCTGTGTAATTAACAGCTTTCAAAAATATTTCTTTGTCTCACTTGCAGACTGTAAACGACTATAATAAGATGAATACAATATGTAGAAAACAGGTACATAAGTCAGCCACTTTTAGAATATCACACCCCTAGGAGTATTTGTTTTGTCAGTACATGCAGCATGAGATTCTGGTTCAAGTTTCTCTTTTCCTTGCACAGAACTCTATTTGCCACCCTAAGAGTCTATGAAGCTTGTACTCTCTGACTCCCTAAGAGAAAAAAAAGAAAAAAATGCTTTCCATATAAGTAACAGGGAAGGAAACCTTATTCTTTCTAGTGTTTGTTTAGCAGCTGAACTTCAAACATTCTCTGAAAAGCAAACAACTCCAGGAAAAGGAAAATTGAAACACAACAAGCACATTGAATACATGAAAGGTTTCGAACTGCAACTGCAGATTAAATAACAGGTTAACAATGATGGGAACCAAATACATAGTTACAAATCCAAGATAAAGGGAGGAACCAAACTACACAGGTTCATGACAAGTGTTCATTCTTCTGCTGATAATTTTGTGGGGTTCTTGTTCATATTTTATATGCCCTAGAATGAGAAATTTCTTTGAGCAATGGGAGATCATGAAGCATCAATTTCACACAGAGTTTATTATTTTAACATCTTTACATGAAACAAATAGCTGGTGAAAACTTGTGCATTTTAAAGAAAATTATTCTAGGTAAGATATATGAGAAAGTCAGCAAATGACACAATTACTTGGGTGCTACTGCTTTAGCCTATAACAAATAACAGAAATGTCTCATTGCCTGGAAATATTGCATTACTGCATTGGAAAAACAAAGCAAGAGCTCCCTCTATGTAAGTCTGGATATATTACTTTGTTGTACTGAGTTATATTTTACAATATACCATGAATATGAATGATGCATATTACAAATCAACAAAATTATTCAAAACAATCAGAGTTCTGAGCAGTAGACTGGAACAATTTTTTTCCCCCAGTAGAAATGGACAAGAATTACAGGCTAAAACATGTTAAGATTTTTATACTACATGAGTTGTTAGAAAGGTACAAGACCGGAATTTCAGACGAAGCACAAGAACACTTCCACTTGAAAGTAAGTTAAACCACACTAATAAGAAACATCCAAGGAAGCTTATTATTATTGCTAAAGTCAGATAACTGTAAAATTTACCATTTTCAGCTGTTTTGCCTACCTCTCCGTTGAAAGCTTCTGCTCCCACAGCAGGAACAACTCCTGAACTATCACAGATGGTTCACTATCTCACCCAGATCACCATAACAAATTATAGGGTTACTTTAATATCCTGTGTAGTAAAGGGCAGTTGTTCAGAACTTGTTTCATATGTGGTTGCTCCTGCTATAGAAGCAATAATCTCCAAGAGAATGAATACCAGGCAGAGAAACAATAATTGCTTCAGCCAAATGAACTGTAATCATTTGTGTTTGAAAATTAGAATTCTGAACACAAAGGTGATTCTTTAGTGATGTAATGTAGAAATGGGAATTGTTGCAACATTTCCAGCCTATCTTTGCAAGTATTCTTCTGCCTTATATAAACAATTCTTAGAGCTATTTGTAATTTTTCACAGAACTATGGCAGACAACCCTGCCCAAGAGGGAAAAAATGCCTTTCTTCATGAGAAAGAATCAATAATGCATGATGGTAGTGAGCACTGTTAACATATAGTTGCTGTAGATATTACTTACAACCTTGAAGCTGTATAAAATGATTCCAAATGTCATTGCACTTTCTATAATGAGAAAAAGCCATCCCTTGCTCATATTTTCCTTTCAGAAACAAAATATTTGCCAGCATATTTCAAACTTGGAAAATTACTTTCTGTTCTGAAGTTTGTGTCAGTTTTATTTTAAATTTAATGTGCTCTGGGATACATACGATTAATGTAAAAGGTAACTAAGATGTTAACAGCATGAAAGCCTTACTGCTCATTTTGAGGTTTCCTCCTCTTCTCCTCAGTGGCCAGGCTGACAAGTATTTTGCACAGAGAATGGAGAACAATGAGTGCTGGTAGCATACTGACTTCATAGTTCTTTTCTCATACCCTGAGGAAAGAACAAATTTTCTTTAACTTCAGAATCACTTGTTACCTGGCAGAAATACTTATTGCCTGTCTGTCAAAACTTCCATCAGAATGTGTCACTTTAACCAGAGCACTCTTTTCTTGTCAAACTATGCTGTTGAGACAATTGCAACCTAATTGCTGAAGACATCAACCAAGACTACTCTAAGAATTTTCAGACACAGGCCAGCCTAAGAAAGCTGCTCAGGAGTCTTACAATTTATTCATAATAATGATGGTAACCAGCCTGAATAATATGATTAAAGATTTCTGCCAAGCTTGCATTTTGTACAGTACATTCCTCTCCCAAAGAATACATTGTAAGAGGCTTGGTGCTTCTAGAATTAACAAACCACTTACTCAGATCTTCACAGGAGAAGTTTACTGCTGGGGTATTAATGAGTCTCTAATTTATACTCTGGCTTTGTGGAACTCTTTATGTTGACATGTCCCCAGCACTGGATGTTGGTACTGCCCATCTGAATAACCTACTGTAAAATACCAATGGAGTGGGGTTTCTGGACAATTAGAAATGTGTCATAAGAATTCAGACTTTTTAGCATGGAAGGTACTTCTCTAGACATTCCTAATGACTCCAGAGTTTTAATACCAATAAATTAGATTTCAAATATATATGTAATGGTCTGGCTATGATTACAGGACAGGCAGGCATACTTTTGATAACTGTAATCTGCCCAGCATTACTAATTTGCTGGAAATCACAGTATCAGACCTCTGGAAAATCTTTGCATGTTTTCTGGCTTCCTGAGCCTGTGCAGCAGTAACTTCACTGCCTTTGTGAGACTAATTACACTAAATTTACTTGTGATGTGATCGCACAGTTGTTTGGGCTGACAGGCCTAGCAAAGTAATATCAATCTTCCCAACCAATGGCAGAAGCAGCATGAAGAGGGACAGCCAACATAGTTGAATCTTCCTTGGTTGCCAGAATGGTGGGAGGTAGACCACTGGCACATGCTGCCTGTTAGAGGAAGTTGCTTTTGAGTAAAAGAATAGCAATTTACTCTGGGATCTAAAAGTGTATACTGAGAAATACTATTCAATAATGAAACTTTTGGAAGAAGTCTATTGTGTTGATTTATCTCTTCTGATAAAGGACATTTTAATACCGACTTGTATCTTTTGTTAATATTTAATGTGAGTCAGGCAACACCAGTGTGAATTTGCATTCATAATTCCTTTCTGAAAATATAATTTGACATGCTCTCCTTTTTCACTTTGCTATGTATTCAGCTTTAGTTGCAAAGATCATTTACTGTGCTAATGCCTTTCCCCTTCAAAACTGTCTGTGCTTGCCATGTCTCATGATGAATACCCATTTGTAAACAAAGTAGTGATTCATTATTATAGCTGAAGGGCATTGTTTTACCTGGATGTAAATTCATCATTTTTTAATGCATCACAGCTTGATGCTTGATATCTCATCAAGCACTCTGAAAGCTTTGTTGACACAGATTGATGATCCAAACAATTAACTTAATAACAGCATCAGCAACTGGAGGTTAGTATTAACCAGAGAAAGAGCAGACCAAGTTCTTTCCTAGTGTATGCCTAATAAAGTCAAAGAAGGTATGTTTGGGAGCTATTTATTGCAAACAACTTCCTTGATCCTTTTTTTTTTTTTCATTTTCTGAGCTAATTTTAAGAGTCTAGCTATACTGCATTAAGTACTCTGTAGACAACAAATAGAAACATTTTTTTAAAACAGGTTAGGTACTGTTACACATTTTAAACAATTCTCCTTTCTCAGAATAGTTTCAGAAAAGCTAATAATTTGTGAATATTCTGTTAGAGCTCACCTGGAGATAGCTACTTCCCAGCTGTTACCTGAGACATGGTGTATGTATGAGGAATGGTAACTACCACATACGTACTTCTGGTTTGCTCTAATGTACAAATGACAAAATCACAATTTTGTAAAATGACATCCAGTAAAACCTTTGTTCTTTGTTGTTTTTATAACTTGTCTGAGTAGAAAAGCTCTCCTGTTTTGTTCTAGCACTATCTATCTCAATGCATCTCTATGAGGACCTGGAAATCCACTGATAAATATGTGGTATCATTTAAATTCAGACTGAACAAGTAATAGTTGTCTTAAGGAAGATCTTCTGCTATGGATTTGATAGATTTTAGAAGACTGCAGCCTCATTATTACATCCTTTGGTATCAATCTTTCTGATAACAACCTATCAGAAAACTCAGTATCTAACAGAATTCAAAGTAATAACTCTTAAAACTAGGGAACTTACTTCTGTGATGATTTAACAGGGAGTCTAATGTCTTGTGCCAACTGATGTAATTGTACCTGGCAAACAGTGCATGGGAACTGCCAGTTTCAAGCTGGAGACTGACAGATGAGTAGCTTTTCTTTCTGAAGTGAGCCAGGTGCTTGGAGTTAGATGTAAAGGGCTCAGGTATTGCCTTGAAGCTAAGCTGTTTCATCCTCTCTTTGATAGTAATAAATGAGAGAAATTCATGAGTCAGATGACTATAAAAGTACCCTGGATCCAAAGATGACACCTGCCACCATCTGTCTGCTTCTTCTTTTTTTCCTTTTTTTGAAGTTTTTGTCAATTTTTATAACATGGATAATTTCTACATCCTCATCACTCCCTTCCTCTATCAGAGTTTTTTTAACTCAGATTTGGAACAAATTCTTCAGATAATTCACAGCAGTTGATATGTCTTTAATGGTACAGTTAGTGTTCCCATGTTAACACAAAGCCTTTTCCACTTGTATATCTGGCACCACTTAAAAAGTGTGAGTGCTTAGCTAAGTAATCTTCCTACCTGTAAGAATTCAGGCATGACTGCACGCACACAACTACTTGTATTTGCCAGGTCTGTTGCATGCATCAATGATCTTGCAGTTGTAACCTACTTGCAGGAGCAACAAAACCTTTTATGTTAGCTATGAAGGTAGTTTTCACTGCCTTCGGAATACTGATTTTAGTACAGTTATTAACAAAGTAAAACTAGCACTGGTAAATGTTTCTTGTATTAAGATGCTGGGTATGCTCAATATAGGCTGTTTTCGAGAGAAGAAAAAATCAGATTAAAGTAACTGTAAAGAAACAGACTGTTAGAGATGATACAACATGCAAATAAAGATGATGATACTCCATATAGTATGTATTTGTTTGCGTAAATCTAATGCATTAAAAAAAAAAAAGAAAAGCTGAGAAATGGAGGATGGTGACCAGTAGAGATCAGGGATAAAAGAGGAGGAACTACCAGAGAGCTACGTACAGCCAGGTAAACTGGAGGTCGAATTGTGCTCCTAAAGTATGATAAGCTGTAGGGAAAACAAGAATGCATACACAAGCCATATTTTAAATTCATTTTTCTGAAATCTTTCAGTTCTAGATTAAATTCTTTTCTACTGCTCATAACTTCTGAAAAGCAGTGAATCTAGGCTGAATCTGAAGAGGTAAATGAGAACACATCTTTACTCTCTTTTATAATCTAAGAGTAAGGATTCATTCAAGAAAACAGGCTTGAAGTTAAGAGAATATTTTTATGAAGTACATAATTAATGTGTTGAACTCCCCACCACAAGATAACAATGCTGTGATAGCAGCGGACAGAAAAAGCATGTATTTAATGAATGTTGCTATACTAGAAAGAATATTAAAATATATTTCCATAGATGTAAAGCAATTAGAGAATTCCTAGTCATATCAGATGTTTTGACAAAGCAAAAAAAGCATGGAAATGAAAGTGAAATAATACTATATCCCCTTATTCAAACATCATTGTTATTACAACTGTTATGCAAAACAGATCGTGCACCACAACTCAGATTCTGAGCACTTGAAATTTTATTGTGCATCTCTTAGTTAAGATCTCTCCCTCCCTTCGACCCTATTCCTTTTCTAAGAAAAATGTGTACATCTTGGATTTTTTCCAGTCAGTTCTACTTTGTATAGTAGAACTGGTGAAGACTTGTAAATAGTGAACGGATAAGATAAAGCTGTGTCTTTGACAGGCAAAATTAATGTTGTGATGCATGGTCTGGAATACACTACTGTTCCAAACATCAAAAAAAGTATTTCTTCAAACATTGCTCAAAGTGGATTAAACAGAAGTAGAACAGCTAAATATTTTGTCCACTAGCTAAATATTTTTTTCCACTAGCATATGCATATGAACCTTTTCCTTTAGTTTGATGAAAATGCATAGTCCATTTTAAAGGTGGTTAAGTGTGTACGTAGGTGCGTGCCCAGCCTTCATTCAGCAGATCGGTGCAGCTCAAGCACTGCCACTTGGGAGGGTATGTTTTACAGCCTGTGCTGTAAAGAATCTCCTTTGTCCATGAGATTTGTGTAGAAAACTGCAGATCATCTTAAAATGTCCTAAAGGTATAGTGATGTCAAAGTCACCACAAAAAAAATAATAAATTATAAATGTGTTAAAGTTCTTAAGTATGAGCATTCTGGCATTGACACTTGTAAAGAGGTATCAGGCAATGTGAAAAGTTAGTTTCAGCCTCAGCCTAACTGAAAAATCTTTCTTCTGATTTTTTTTTTAAATGGATGCCACCCCTGTGCAATTTGTTTCAGCTTTGCTGGAGTATTTGATGCTGGCCACCATCGGTTCCTTTAAAATAACAGATAAATAGGGTTTGGCATACCAATTCCTATGATAGACTAGCCTATTTTACCTCTGTAGCTTGCTCTTCCAAGATTAGTGTAGGTGTGATCATGAACTTCTCAGTAGATGCTCATTAGGAAACCCGTCTTTTCTGTGTACAGAATCAAGAAAAGGAAGTACATGTAATGGTATGTCTACTTTTAGGCTAACACAGTTAAGGACAAAGTTACTTCTTCATTTTAAAAGTACCTAGGTCTAAACAGAGATAGATGTGTCACTCGTAGATTACATATAGGTTATTTTCATATTCAGTGATTTCTATTAGTACAGAAATTGAAATTTTCAATATAGGACTATGCGAACCACTATATTATTTTATGCAATATATTGTTACAACTTTTAACAAGAAGTTGGAATTAAAACGTCTGCTACTAGTTTACACTGAGAAGACACCAATAGTACAAAACACATTATGCTATTTTATAGACAGAGCTATAATGAAAACATTGCTAGAGCAATGAGACTTGCCAGCTACTGATGAGACTCAGCAGAAATTCTTTAACAGATGTTTCCCACATCAAACAGATACTTATCCGTCTCTGATTACCATGATCCTGAGAATTCATGACTTGATTCAATGATCAACACCTCTTCACCAGTCCCATTAAAAAAAAAAAAAATTCTTGCAATAGGTTTTTCCTTCCACACGGCAGCTGATAAAAAATATTATGGCCTTAAGTCCCTTATGGTGAAGTTGTATTTCAGCATTCTTGTGTTCACGACATAATTAGGATCCTGTCAGCACATCGGTCATACACTGATGAATACACATCCCATTTCCTTTGCCATTTCAAAACCTACTATCCTCACAGTGACTAGTGACTACTGTACTACAAACTGACATGACCACATGTGTACTTCCATAAAATTTCAACTGCTGTCCTCCAAGACTATCTATTATTATTTACTGCAAACAGTTCAACAAGCTTCCTTTGACAGCTATTATTTACTATTTTTTAATGTCCCTAACATACAATGAAGTGAATAATATTCCATCTGGATAGCCTCTTTCTTTAGCTGGAAGTGTCATCATTAAACATTGCTTAGACACTTATCGAGTAGAGATACCAAACTCTTTCTAAAGTAGGAAGTCATCACCTGAAGAAAAAGCTCTAGCACCTTAGACTCTGACTGCAATTAGCAAGAAAATAAGTTTGAGATACTGAACAAGCCTGGAAATATGGAAGGTAAAATGAACACTGTTTGAACACAATATCCAGTTCTATTTGTTTCATCTTCTTTAATTTATAGAAACCTTCAAACCTAGGTCATGTTAATAATATTTTTATATCTATAACATATACATCATTCCTAAAATAACTTGCTCAGCTCACGAAACACACATCACACATATAACACCAGTGTAGAGTGAAGTACACTCATTCTTACATACAAAATACCTTGAAATGAGCTGTAGGAAACAGACACTGAAAAGAAATTCTTGCCAAGGAAATGTGAGAGATCCCTTGATTTTTGACATTATTAGTAATGTTTAGAATTATGTTGTAGCTTTCTGTCAAATTTTATACTTCTTCAGTTTTCACTGATTTTCATAATGAAAACAACACAGCTCAATTTAATGTTCTACTGCTTTTCATTTCCATTAATAGTTATCCTGTTAGTATGAATAATAACTCAGGTACCTCGAATGGCATGATTTATTTTTGCTATACAGCTCATGCTATAGTTTCTTATGAGTGGGACGAAAGTAACAGGCATCTTGGGCCATGACAAATGTCTTCTTAAATAGAAATAAAATCTTCATAATACATCTTTTTAATTCAATTAAAGTTTTCTGTTACTTTTCATAGGAAAGTCAGGAGTAATAATTCAATTGAAATCAAAATTTTCATAGATGTGGCATAAAAAAACCAAAACCCTTGATTATTAATAAATATTTCTTTATAGTAAGTAATCTCATTTAGCCTGGAACACAAGAGAGAACAAATCACTGAATAACTGGATAATTCCAGCAAAATGTTTTTTTATAATTATATCCTGGGCAACAATGAAACTGAACATCTGAACATAGCCTAGCAGCTTAAAACATACACTTCAAAAAATATCACCTTGCCTACCTCTTGCACATAAATCATGGAGTGCCACCTTGCCTATGCAGCCCTTACTTTCTCAACTGCTAAAAAATGCTGGCATCATTAACTCACTTCATATTATGCTATTTCTCTTTCTGCCGAACCTGTCATCACCTCATTTTCCCCTGCATCCCCCGGTTTGACAGATGCACTTGCAGTAATACTTCTCTAGTTTTTGACTTATTCAGATTCTGCTATATTGCCAGCTTCCTCCTGAGAGCGCTGCTGGATCAGGAGCCTGCTTCCTATGCTTGCACGTAGCACTAAAGCAGAGTTCCAAGCACCACAAGAACTGCAATATTGTGTCCCACAGTTAGGCTGCTTATTTCCAACTTAACACACGCTGTGCAGATTTACCCATGATTTACAGAAACAACTGACTTTTCCACGGGAAATGCATACAGCCCATATTACTGTGGTCTAGACATCTCTGTCTTATTGACAGGGATAGGGAACATGCCTTACCTATACACAGTCCACACAGAACATTATACATGAAGTACATCCATAGCTTCCGAAAAATCAAGCAGATTTTTACTCTGTGCTGTTTGTATGTGCCTGATTTTTAGAGCTGGTGATTATAGCCATTCTTTTGTATACTTTACAAGACCTTGTATAAAATTGTCATATAACAAATAATGAGTTCCATTTTTCTTTTAAAAATAAATTTTAAACAGGAAACTATAGTGATGATTGCGGCATGGATAGATTGATATGGAACCCTATCAAAATCATGAAACTGCTGATACAACATTATTTCAGTAAGGAATTTAAGGAGAATTAATCAAAAAACCACACTACTGTTTCTAGAAAATCTTATAATCAATAAGTTTTGTGACATTGTTAGACTATACGCAATTTTGTTTAAAAGCTACTCATAAAAATATGAAGTAAATTAATCCACCTGAAAAATCTAAAAAAGTAGTTACCAGTATCAAGTTGGGGTGCCTCCAGAGGGGTCTGTCAAATACTAGTCAGCTCTTTTCAGTTCAATACTTTAGAAGTGGTCAAAATTATTGTACTGATAAAAGGTGTTCTGATATTGACAGGTTAATGTGCAGGGTAGACTTTGTCTCTGAAGAGTACTGTAGTTTACTCTTTTGCTCAAGTAAGAACCAAACCACACTGTTTCTACTACCTTAGCCCCCTACCCCGGCTAAAAAGGAAACCCTGTATCTTGAGTACCTGTTACTTCTCTCAAGCTGCTGAGTTTTTAATTGCAAATAAATAGTATTTCAATGTGTGGCTCATACAAAAGTATATGCAATCACAATCTCTAAAATAACCAAAACATGCCTGCAGACAAAGAGAAACTGTTTTCATAAATTACTCTTATCTTCTTAATACTTGTCTTTGTTTTTAGTCTGCTTTTATTTCTAGTCTAGCTAGGATCCTAGAATTATTTCTGCGTAATATCTGCCAACTCAATTAAGAGTCTGTTTACTCCCTCTTCCAGATCATTAATGAAGATGTTAAATAAAACTAGTTCTAACACTAATCCCAGGGTGCCTTGGCAGACATTTCTCCCCACAACATAATTCATCATACCCTTTGTTTGGAGATTGCTTGGATGATATAGCTGCTGTAAAAGAATGCTGCCCACCTGCTTGGTTATGTTATCCACAGGGAACATATTACACCAATCACAGGAAAACTTCACTGACTTTATTTGCTGCTTGCTGCAAGCCAGAAAATGAAGAGTCTTGACAAGGTTCTAGAGAAGAGCTCTAAACTTTTTGGTTCCTGATACCTGAGAGACAGTTCAGCAACCAGATCACTGGAAATGCTCTTCATAGAAGCACATTTCTACTTCTTGAAAAGAAGACCTACTAAATTAATGGAGGTAGAAAGATGCAAACTCTCAGGTTAAAGAAAAAAAAAAAAGAAGAAGACTCAAAACCATCAACTCCTAAAAGAAAGCAAGCTATTTCATGAAAGTGCTCCTAAACCAGAGCATATTAAGCTGAAAATCAGCTTCCCCTGAATCTCTGATAGCAAAATTTATTTAGCTGAAATTCAACTGTATTTAAATTACTTTGTACACAGACTTCTACAGATGGAGAATTCTCTGGATAATTTTCCACCCCAGATAATGATCTATGTAATGTTGTTACTTACGTGGCATCACCAACTGTTTTTTAGTGGTTGAATCTCCTGGTGTAGTTTTCCTTACTGGCAAATCAGCATACAGATGGTCAAAGCAAGATCTTTCTCCCTTTGAAAAAATTAATTAAAAATAAGCCATTTAGTGGTCATTGTGAGTTTCAACAGTTTTTATTCTATTTCTATAAATGGTTTATATAATCTCTATAGTGGAAGCCATAGTGGAAGTTTCCCACTATTACAGAAGAGTCCAGGGGCCCTACATTTTAAAACGGCAGTCTGCTTAAACCCAAGATTACTGCAGCTGGTATTCTTACTGTGTCATTTCATGATTCAGATATTATTCATGTTATTTGTGGATATAAATCCTATAAATGTGCTTCTGAAGTCCAGTAAGAGGCTTTGTTTTATTTCATGAAGTTCTTTCAGTTTTCTTCATCAGATTCTATTTAGTATTAGCCAACATTAATCTCTCCCTAGTTACTCCAGTGTCTAAAACCTTTTACAGTGATGACACTTTTATTCACTGATTTATACAGCCTCTTTTTTTTTCGTTAGATCTGACTTAAGATGAGTAAAAGAACAGGTACAGTCCACAACTACTTATCAACAACCCTCCTTTTTCTGTGATGAGCCTCACTCTAAATAAAAAAATCTCACCATTATTACCATAAATCTGCATGAGCGAACTAAAGCCAAAGGCTGAAATACAGTAGAGAGAGTTCAAAATACCTGAAGGCAAAAGGAATAAATCATTCACAGTATTGCAGTGTTGCCAACCCTTACACTGAAAAAGTGCATCCTAAAGCAAGGTTTTGTCCTTTTTGAACTTTCTGGTACTCCTGTCAAACCTCTTCTACCTCAGGTTCTGTCAGGTTATACTCTGACAAATAACCTTGTTGCCAAAGCAACCTTCTCCCCACTTCACAAAACATAAACTTTTTTGCACGGAAGCCTACCTCTTACTGCTGTAGCAGTTTAATCAGCAACCACTTTTGACAGTCCTCTGCCAACAGCTCTTAGATACAGTATTTCATTATCAGGAGGAAAAAAAATAAATAAAGTCTGAGTTGGCAGCATGTGCACAATACGATTTGGAATTTGTTTGAGCAACAAAGAATTTCATACAGAATTCAAAACCACAGCAAGAGCAATCTGGCTGATGAAGAATGTAGGTCTTAGACTCACAGGAAACAAGCAGACTGGAAGAAACCTCTGCTCAGCTAGTCCCACTCAAATAACGCAATATTCAAAGTGAGATCAGGTTCCATTGAGTTTTACCCCAAGAGTACTCTCTTAGGATGGAGATTTCACATGCACCTTGGACAGCTTAATCCTGTTCTTTACCTCTTTTCACGAATTTATCTTTTTCTAAACACAGAAGAAAATTTCCGTTCTTGAATGTGTTGCATTGCCTCTTGTCCTTTTGCTGTGAGCCTCTGAGAAGAGCCTCTGCATCCTTAACAACTTTCCTTTTTCTTAAGCAGGTGAAGACAGAAATCAGAGAAGCATAGAAAGTCTTGCCTTTCTCTTGTGATAAGCAAACACTGCTTTCTGAGCTTCTTGCCATCCAGCTCCTAAACATATTGGGGGAGCTCGGCTGGACTCGCTTTAGTTTATCAGTGTCTTCCTGTGCCGAGAAATCTAAAGCTACACACTGGAGTCCAGGTGTGGCTTCCTGTGGTACAACTTAGCAGAGCCCATGGTTCCCCGTGACGTGACTAAGCAGACCCCGCGGCTCCCGGAGCGCGGCCGGCCGCGCCACACCTGCGGCAGCCCCGGGTGCCGTTCTCCCGCACGGCCACACGGGCGCGCTGCCGGCTCGCGTTCCCCGTGCCCGCGGGCCGCCCGCAGCCCCGTCCTGCCGCGCCGCTTCGCCGCCGCCCGAACCCCCGGCCAGCACTTGTTGCGTGGGGTTATTCCACCCCAGTAGCTGGACTTTGAAAAAGAGGCATCCTCTCGCTTCTGTACGAGCCCAGGCTTCTTTGTTTCTGACTTTCCTCACGTCTACAAAATACACTCCATCTACATCACTCCGAAACCCAGCAAGTCATTTACCAATTCTCCTCTTTGAGGCCCACATTTGTTTTCCTTTGTTTGCTTCCTTCTAACCCCTTCAGAAAAAAAAGAAAAAAAAAAAAATCTTGGCTGGCCCTTCTCTGCTTTCCTAGCTTGAAAGCCAGGAATGAAATGAAAACCTCAGCTGCAGTAATGATATGCTGCTTCCTTCCAGCCAGGAGGAAAAATCTTTTTCGAATCTCCAGGACAGGCAGAAATTCATAAAGAGCTAAAGCTTTTTATCCTACATCAAAACTGTCTCTAGCCTTTACCAAACTCAGCAAGATCTATCCTTTCCTTCCAAATTGTTACCCTTGACTAGGGCTCAAGAATAAAGTAGTGACTGTAAGCTCTTTGGGACAGTCAGGAAGCTGGACATCACTTTTGGGTAAAATGAGTACTTTTGGAAGACAAAAATAGAAATAAAGTTCATAAAATGGGACATTCACATTACTTTCATTAGCCAATTTGAGTTCTGTTTTGCATTCTTTCTTGCTGATAGGGTTGCAAGTAATAAATATATGTATGGAAGGCATCCAGTTTTGTTTAATTCACTGGCATTGTCTGAGGAGCAATGAATCATGTCAGAGATTTAAAGGGATTACTGACAGAGAAGAGTGTAACCTTTCTTCCAATACAACAGCTGTTCTGAAAAATTTCCATAATAACAGTTGCTTTTAATTATATAAAGAATTGCAAAGCCTTTTTAGCTTCATATCAATAATGCAGCTTTGATTCAAAAGTTGCTAAAGAGATAATCCTCAGCCTTTTTTGTCAGGGCCAGTTTGTGAACAGCAACAATTTAAATCCCAATGTCACCTTTTTTTTTTAAAGGAAGGAAAGAATAGTCTTTATTTCCTTGGAATTTGGACTGAAAAATTACAAACAATGCTTGGAAAACATTATTCTCATAAGAGTCCTTCAAGAAATGCTACTGATGCCTAAAAAGATACATGTAAAATAAAAGTATCAGAAGTATGGCACAGATATGAGGAGAAAAAAAAGATTCTAAAATATCTAGTCAAACATTACTGATAAGAATAAATCATAAATTTCTGTATCTAGAATTGGTGTGTTTTACTAAAGAAGGATTATTTTTAGTAATTTTCAGGGCCCTGCCAAGTCCGTAAAAATTGCATTTCTTTATCTTCCACTCTTCCTGCTTCTCTCTGTGATTAAGTACTGGCCTCTGACTGCTTAATGCTTATTCATTCCTCATTTTCTGGGCAGATCACTAGTTTGTGAAGATAATTAGAGACCCCTGCTATTCCTTCTAAGCCTTGAATCTTCAGGCTAATTACAATAGAGTGCTGCATATACACATGCAGCTCATAAAGGCTTATAGCAAGGTACTAGGAATCATACTATTTGTGTAACAAAAAAAGTAAAAACTCACTGCATCTGCTAGGACAGAGCAACATTTTTGCTATGGTCCTCTTTCGTGGTTTAAGAATGGCATCCTCCAATCTAGTACTCTCACTGAGACATTCCAAACCATGTACTACTCCCTTGCTTCCCTGCAGCGGGCTGGAGAGGAGAACTGGAGGCACAAAAGGCAAAGATCATGCACGGATTGAGACAACAATTTACTGGAAACGGCAATGAGATAAGAAAACAAACAGTAACAGCAACAATGTTAAAAACAAAAGCGTACATGAGAGAGAGGAAGTGATTCACATGCAAAAATGCTCACCGAGGTGCTCAACCAAACGGCGGCCATGTCACCCCGGCCACTCCCTCTGGGTCAGGACCAGTGCCACCCAACTGCTCCCTCCGGCTTGGGACAGGCACCACCACGCCTACTCAAGCAATAGGAGCCTATCTCCCTGGAAGAGTCCTTTTCCCCCATCCCTGGCAATGACCTGAGGTGGTACAGAATGACCTCTGGGTCTTAGCCGTGCCCCCTCCCAGCTGCTGCAAAAATTAACCCTGTCCTGGCCAGAATCAGGACACCCTCATTGTATTTGGCCCAGCAAATATCACTTATTTTGTTCTGTTATTACAGCTTCATGAATCTTCTAATACTACCTATGCTTTTGAATGAATATTACCCTTATATTTTCCAGTATGGCATTAAAGTATAACATTTAAAGTTGAAGAAAATATGGTAAATCCTTCATCAGGATCATATTCTCCTAATTCATTTTATTTTTCCTTGAGGTGTTAATCTTTAATGTAAAACATCCAGTGTAAGTGAATACACCTCAGAGCAGTGCACATATAAATGCAATATAGGTAAGAAGGCTACAAAGACTTTTTCTACCTCTCTCGAGGTACCAATTTTCTCCTTTCATCTGTTTTATCATGTAGATAGCCTAGAGGCACTGCTGGACACTTTATCTTAAAGATCTTCAAGACTTTACCATTTGAATGAACTACTGCAAGCTCTAAATGTTTTCTTTTCTCCTCCAGACAAGTGTAGTAACTTTTACTTAATTTGGGAGGAGCCAATATCCATCAACAAAACAAGGAAAACTATGGGCCCTGAACTGTCTCAAGATGCAGTAAAGTTATGAACAGTGCTCGTAAGTTGCCAAGAAAGTTGTCTGTACTTATCCCACAAATATCCAGCTTCAGTAAGATCTGCTGTCCCCACCCTGAGGCAGTTGCACATTGCTGTCATATTTTTTCTTCAAATGAAGTTAAACTATGACTGTAAATTAGATTATGCAGTTCTGAATGGGTAGAGGCATCTATGCTGACAGATTTGAGTATCTAAAAGCAACAAGAGTACCTATATGGGAAGGGAATAAGAACCTTTAAGGAGTTACAGTTTTCAGTACAAACTTATAAAGTAACTTTTTTTTTCAATTATTTTCCAAACATTTTATTTCTGAATTTAAGTAAGGCCTAAGTCAGTTCTACTCCAATACTAATCTATAATTTAAGAATTGCAAAAGGTCTTTTTTCCTTTGGGTATAATATTTTGAGAAGAAACATTCAGGAAATAAATTTGAAATGCATCATTTGTATACTACAGTGAGCATTTCTGAACAAATGCCTATATTTTTTGGTCTTTCTTTTTCTCCAGTTTTGCTTTCTAACACAAAAAAACCTCACTTAACTAAACTCCCAGCTTCACATCATCAGTGAACTTGCTGAGCAGACATTAATCCTTCTGCCGAGTCTTTTCCAAAGAAGCTAAGATTCTACTGTAGCAAATGATCTCCACCTAGAATGTGCTCACAAATCAAGACTTGATACCATTTTCTTTATACCTCATATGTGGGTGGAATTGTTTAACTATCTCTACATAATCTTGTTTTTGGAGTGTGCTCCAAGAGATGTAGTTTCTTGTAATGGTCATATGGTTTACATGGTCAACGTGAGCAAAAGCATGGTGAGTAGTGTAGTCTTACTTGGAGCAGTCTCTGCAAGTCTTTCTCTTGCTGGCTTAAAATAGTCACACAAGAAGGAATATATCTAGGTTCAAAGCGCTCCGTATGATTTGAAGCAGCATATGGATTGTTGATCTGGTGTCACCAAAGGAACTGTCATTTCCACTGGGTTACTAGGTACTCCAATGGAGAAAAGAAGAGGAATCTTTTAGTAATACATTTCTCCTCAATTAAAAAAAAAAAAAAAAGGATACTGAATACTTAAGAACATAACTTATTAATGACACCATTAAGACACAGATTCACTTCCAATGAGCCAAAATTAAATTCATAATATCAATAGCCCCTGTCACAATTAATGGCAAGATCACAGCCTTATATCAGAATATCCTTCCAGAGGTAATTCTATTACAAAACGTAAAGTTTGAGGTGGCTATATTCAGCAGTCATATGTTGAAAATTATATTTGGTAATTCCAGGTTAATCTAAATGATTAAATTAAATCTATCACCTTGGTGATAGTCATAGCTCTAGTGAAAAACAAAGTATGTTATGCAAAGAAAAAGCATTTTGATAAGAGGAACGGCTCAGAACGGTGTCTTTTCTAGTCTACTGTATACTTTCTCAGGAAAGCTCTAGGATCAATTTTCTCCACTTCCCAGGGGAAGGATTCACCACTGATTGGATTGCTACAGCAGCTTAAAGAAGATTTTTTTTGAAAAAAATTTGCTTTGCTTGGATTTCTAACCAAAGGAGCTGTTTCACTGCTATGAGTCCAGACTGCAGAGACATCTAGGAAACCTCACTGGCACTTCCAGACAGTACCTGGCTCAGCATACAACTGAATATTTCTCTGACATAACTCTCTCCTTACGCTCCATAAGGGAAATGGGTGACTGCTTGAAGGTTCGCAGCAGGGTATCCAATAGAAGGAACTACCATTGTTCCCTGTGTGGCTAATGGAGTGAGAGACCTAATGAGGCCCCTGCTCTAAATCACTGGCTGGTGAGGTGTCTACCTATTGCCACTGATTACATAGAGAGTTCAGAGTTTCCATTACCTTAGACATATAGTATAGTTGATGGACCTCAATTATTACTGAATTTTAGGGATTGTGAATAGGTTGCCTGTCTCTTTTTAATCCTAACTCCCTCTTGTGGATTTAACCCTTTGGTCTGAGCAGCAGAAAAATTCAAATTTAAGAGACATTATTTCCACTTTTTTTTCCCCACCTCCAGTAAAGTCCAAGAAATTAATAAAGTATGAAGGTCTCTTTGGAAAGAAGTCTGATCTTCGGTGTTTGAAAGCATTCCATATCTAATTCCTGACCAAAAATGGCAAAATTACTCTGCGGAAAACTAACACGTCAAACTAGCCAGGTTTTCAAAGGTGTTGCATTTTTCATCTCTAGCGAAATCCAGGGCTGCTATAGAGCTAAAAAGCTATCTTTTCTAAAAGACTGATGTCTTGTTTACAGCAGACCAGTCATTCACAGGTGAGAACCTGTCATGCTTTTAATCACTACCCAGGGAAATTCTGGTAATACGGTTACGATATTGAAAAAATAGTAATTTTTTAAAATATAATTGCACGTAATTAAACAGTTTAGGTTTTTTTGCATCTTCTATCTGTCTAATTCTAAAGCATGTCCTCTCTGGAAACTCAGAGTACAATATATACTTCTATAAGTATTTTTCTTTCTTCTTTACTATATGAGTTGGAACCCTAAGAATATGCTTATCTGTGACCAGTTTCCAATAGGTAGAAATTAGGACAGAACTATTAAGCCTCAACTATCTCTTTTACTTCCAAACCATTAATCCATTAATTACTCCATTTTGAACACATATTCCATGTTCAGGGAGAATGGTATGTAAGTGGTATCATTTTAGTATAGCTTCAACAATGAAATAAATGGAGGAAACTCTCATACTAAAACTGTTATTCACAACTTGGTTAATAATTTTATATTGATACTTCACTGCAATTTCCAAAGAACCTCCTTGATCTCTATCTTTACAATAACTGCAGCTGTAAAAACAAAGCTACAATAGTATGGGCTTTTTTGTAAAGGAAAGCAAGACCTCTCTACCAATAAAAGAATCCAAACACTCAAGGCATTACTTATTTTCAGATTACTGACAAAAAATAACTTAACCATGTGTCCGTATCAACTATGCATGACCCTCAAAAATCACTGGCAGACCAGGAATTTATAACCAGAACACATTCCCTGGACAGTGCAACTATTTGGATTAATTGCATTAAGAGACTTAATTTTGAAGGATTTGGGAATGTTTTTACAAGGTTTAGGAAGGATTTTATTGGGATTACATGATGATCAATTTTGAGTGTGCTTAACTGTTCACATTAACTCTCCAGGCAACCATGAAACAGATCAGTCATCCACTGATTATTAATTCTTATCCAAGATTTTGTCACCATAAAGGGAATATCTTTGTAGTTCAGCATATACTTCAACCAGCCAGTAGAAAAAAAACCCCTATGCTTTAGCAAGAATCTCAGTGCTGATGTTCTCCGGACTGCTGGATTTGAACAAGGGTGTGCTTGTACTCTGCATATTTCTGTTCTCTTGTGTTGCCTTCAGAAAAATGTAATTTTACTGCTTGATCTAAAATGATATTTAAATTGTTCTATATTTAAATTGATCTATATTTGCCACATGATAATATTCCTTGCCAACACCATTTTCAAAGCTCCAATAATTGCAAATTTAATGCAGGTATTTAAACTGAGCACCAATGCCCTAAGATTAACATATTAATTCAGGGGAGAAAATATGCATAAACTAAAAAGTTTTAGCAGTTGGATGTCGGTAGCTCTACTTGCGCAAATTAGCCACATCAATTTTATGCCAAATGTCCAGTTACATGAACCGGGACAACAAGGCAGAGAATTAGGGCTTCTATATACATTCTGAAAAAACAAATTAAAAAGAGAGAATTGTATCCTTTTGATAAGTCTATGAAGCCTGAAGTTTTAGAAAGAAATGTACTTTTCTATTTTTAAATTTGTTTTCTGATGAGATCACAACTGAAGTGATATACCAAAATGTGAGTGTCCAATTCTGAGCACACTGTTCTACTGTATGCTATTAGCTGAAGGTAAGTATGCAAACGCACAAACAAATCAAGAAACAATGCCTGCAAACACCATTGGGAAAAATAACAGAGGCAGCTGTGCACAGAGCTCCAAGAACAGGTGACAAATTTATGAGCATATGCAGCTTTACCTAATTTTTGTTTTAAAAATAGATTTTACCTTTCACTGCAGATAATTTGTCTTATTTGCTATATCAATTATTTTACAGTAGAACAGTCTGATTTTGTTGATGTAAAGGCTGACAGGAAGTAAAAAAAAATAGTCAAATGTTAAACATATACGTGAGCGAGATTTATTTGTTTGTTTGTTTTTTGAAATTTGCATATTTAATTACCTGTGGGAGATATTCTTGTGGACATTGGATTTTTCAAAATCAAAATAAGATGTTAACAACTATCGATGGAATTACCTGCCAAGAAATGTTAAATTCCAGTACAGAACTCTGGAATAAATGTAATGAAATTTTTATTCTTTTATATTTAAAACTTGCCTTGTAGCCTGAGAAGTTCAGTGTTGAAACTGAATGGCAGCCATTGAGATTTCCCGACTCAAGGAAATACTTTCACAAAAGCAGCTAAGACTATTCTATTCAGAATGCTGTCAAACACAGTTATATATTTCTCACTTTGCTACACTATTAGATCACTAAAAAATTGTATCAGCAATAATACTGCCCAACAACTGTTCTTCATTCAGCTGTTGTCATTTAGGTACTTCTACCTAAAAACTATCCTGATTTAGAGTTCAGCAGTGGTCATTTGCTTCAGAATATAGAGCAGTCAGACTGGTATATTACGCTGCTATTACCTCTCTTCCCTTTGTTGCAAATATATTATTAAATGTTTTTATGTTTGTCACCACCAAAGACTTTAATATGAATCTGACCAACAACAGATTGTACGTACCTGGAATTCAACTTTTAGTGGAATAAAAGTGCATGCAAAAGGTGAGTTAATGAAGAATCTCTGGTTAAAATTCATTAACATAAGTGGGGAAAATGGCTAGAGAACCTAATTAATGGTTACTATTGGAACTTCTGATTCATCTGCAGAATTATATGTGGAATTGAAAACCCAATCTGCTGTAACACACTGCACAAGCCATCTACTGAAAAATATCCAGCTAAGAAATCCCTTATGAAAAATATTGTATTTGACTGCCAAGTAACAGGAACTACTGTCTGTAATTCTAAGGTATTTAGATATGAATATAGAAACCTGAGTTACGCATCAATTTCTAACTGCTTGAAAGAACAGTAAGGCAGAATTTTAGAGCAGCAGAAAAATCACTTTCGCATGCCATTTTTTAACATTGCCGCTTTCCGACTCGTGAGCTTAATTCTCTGACTAAAAATTGCTTTATTGTCTTGATATCAAAAGATCACAGCAAAAACGCCACTGAGAAAAAGAAAAAAAAAGCATTTGCAACAAGGGTGGCACACCCTAGCTTCAGCAGAAAATGTGAATTGTATTTTATCTCAGCAAGTATCAGTTAGCCTGATTTATCCACTCCCCTTCATGTAAAAAAATATTATTCTTTTAGGAAAAACACATCTTGACTGAACCCAGATAGAAGAGTGGATATGGGCTGCGTATATAAGAAATAACATTGAGAGTTTTCGACCAGTGTGAGTATTGCCTCACGAGCTGGGCATTAGGAAATGGTGTCCAATGTTCCACCTTGCAACGCAAATTCCCTCAATTTCCTTAGAGCTCGTGGAGTTTATTACGGCTGTTCCTACTTCAACTGTGGCAGGGGAAAGAGCATTTTACTCCCGTAAACCTAGCCTGACTGCAAAAACCTATTAAATACCGACTTTTTAAAAGCCGAAACTAATTTCTGATTGAGGATTAAGTCTTGAAAGAAGATGCATTTTGCGCGTGTTTTAGACAATGCCGGGGAGCTGCCAGGAGCCAACGAGACACCTCGGTACGCCAGAAGCTGCCACTGACAAGGAAACAAGCAGGAAGTACCGGGGCGGCGCCCGGCGCGGCCGCACCGCCCTCAGGCGAGCGGGAGATTCGAAAGGCGGGCGGAGGCGGCGCGCGGCGCGNGGTGCGCGGTGAGCGAGCGGGCGCGGGGGCGCGGGGACAGGGCGGGGGAGCCGCCTCGGGCAGCGGGGGCCCGGCGCTTTTGCTCCTGGGGGGCCGCGATGGTAAATGCTGCCAGGTTTGGGTGGGAGCAAGCGAGCGGGCAGGAGCCCCAGGGGGGTGCGAGGACACGGGGCTGGCGGCCGGAGCTCGGAGCGGGGTGGTCGGTGCCTGCCGTGCCGCGGCTGCCGTCGTCCGTGCGTGGTGGTGGGTGTCATCCGAGAATACTGTCTTTATTCTTCCTTTTAAGTTATGAAATATTCTTGCTTTGGATGCCTCCAGGCGGAAAGTTGGGGAATTTTTGCCGCCTTTCAGTGCGTATAAAGCAGTGTAACAGTTTGTGATTAAGGCACAGTAAGATAGTACTTAAGTGCAACAGTTTAGGAAAGAATATGGTTCAAGATATATCTGTCTAACATATGTCTTAAGATTAGTCTTTATAGGTCAATATCTTTCAGGACAGATTTTTGAAGCAAGGAGTTATGCTTCTAAGGTTTCAAGAAGAAATCTCACTCCCTCGAATAGATTCGTGTTCATCACTTTGTGCAGTAAAAGTCCCCTTAGGGCAGGTTCTGTTCACTGGAAAATGACCATCCTAAGGGGCTTGGACCTCTTAGATTTCAGAGGGGCTGCTAACCATGGCCAAAGCCTTGGCCACTGCTGAAGATTATTACACTTCTCAGGAGAGTTTGTACTATGATGACTGCAAGGGTTAGCCTGATACTAAAGTGGTATGAATTTAACTTCAAATATTTGAAAAGACAAGTTTTCCATCTCAGTCATTTCTTGTTCTGGTTTATTTTAAACAAGTATGAGTGGCTTAAAGTTAAAATAAACTTTGTTGCACAGCAACAGACTTCAGTTGGAAAGCATGAACTGTTTACATGGGAGCAAAATTTTGCTTTCTTCATATTTTGATAACAGATGAAGTAAGAAATGTTATGCAAGAAATATTTTTATTTTCCTACTTGACAGAATAATAACCATAAAACTCTCTAAATGTATATAATTTCAAGGTAATAATACAGTGAGAGATTGCATAGAGAGTAGCTCTGAAATGTCACTAACTAGCAGAAGCCTTGCTGATTTGCCGGAGTTGCTTTCATATATATTTGCATTGAAATTGAGTGCTGTGATTGAAGCACTGATATGTGTATCTGCCTTGCAGTCAGGACTATTATGACAGTGAATCTGCTGCTCGCAGGTTTCAGCAGGGTCTGAATGGACCTTGGGGTGCTAGTCAAGGGGACCTTCACAGGTTGAGAAAAATGGGCTGGTAGAAACTCAAGTTCAGCATTTGCAGAATCCTGCACTTGGAACAGAAGAGTGTCATGGAACAGCACAGTCCTGGCTGCTGCTCAGATGGAAAATGGCTCTGCATCAAAAAAGGACCCAGGGTCCTGTAAAAGCTGAGTCCACATCACTAGCATGGCCTTCCAAGGAAGAGGGACAGCCCCATGCTGGGCTCTGCAGTTTGAGGAGAGTGATTCTTACCTCTGGTCAGCACTTGCAAGGCTGCACCTGTGTTTCCAACCACCCAGTAATAACAAGATAATAACATACTAGAATATGATTAGCAGGCTGAAGCACATGGTACACAAGGAGAAGCTGATAGAACTGGGCTTTTATTGTTCTCCTCAGCTACCTGTAAGGAGGATATGGAGGAGACAGAGCTAGACTCCTGTTGGAGGTGCACAGTGCGTGAGACGCAGCAGATGCAGGTGACAATAGGAGAAATTCTCATTAGGTATTAGGACAAATTTTCCACCACAATAGTCAAGCCATGGAACAAGGGCCCAAAGAGACTGGACTGTCCATCCCTGGAGCTGCTCTGAATTTGACTGGACAAGGGCCTGGGCTCCCTGTCCTAAGTGTATTCTGCTTTGACCAGGTGTTTGGACCAGATAATCTGTAGACAGCCCTTATAATTTCAGTGTATTTTCATGTGCTAAGCAAGAAAATATGACTGCTTCAATCTCACAATTATCTTGTCCTCTAGTAGTCTCCCACCTGCTGCTCACCTGCTTCTGAGATTAGACTTTAAACTAGTAGGAGGAGAGCGATATCTCTGTGGGCTCAGTGGAGGCTTTTCTGTAATACACAATGAACTATGCAAAATACTGAAAGCCTATTATTAACATTTTGAGAAGGATATAGATCTGTAAATGGCAGAACTGACACTCTGACATGTTTTTAATATTCAAACGGTACCTGTTTATTTTACAGCAGTCTGAAACTCTTATTATAAATTCATAGCTCAAAGTAAAAGGCATAAAATTCCCTGATAAAAAAGATGTACTGTTTCCATTAGGAAAAAAATTGAGCTAAGTTATGATAGCATTAGCAATAGTGACTGCTTCCTGGGTTAACAGTCCCATTGTTTTTGGTAGAACGCTTAAGGAGAAAATAGTTAATGTTGTCCAAGTTGGAAAATTAGTTCACACAGCTGCTTGCTGAATGCATACTGATGCTAGAATCAAAGCAGCATAAATTCTCTTTAATCTTTATGTGTCTGTGTGTACTCATTTTTCAGACTGCTGCAAGTAAAGAGAGAATCTCTGGTCATGATTTCCTTGTTGGACATGTTTACAGGGGTGTGGAGACATTGGGAAAGGAACTTTTTATGTATTTTGATCACAAAGCTTTGAGGTAAGAAGTGAGAAAAAGGCTTCCTATGCATTCAGACTGAATATATTTGGGGGTTCATCTTGTTCTTGCTAATGGCACTTTCAGAGATTTGAAAGCGTTACAGAGAAATTTCTCATCAGCCTCTCTGCAGAACAGGAGTACTGAATATAGTCAACATGTTCAGATAATTCACTGCTGTACTCTAAGATTCCATGTAAAGGTATCTGGAAAGGACAGTTATTTTTTGACATGCTTTGTTTCAAACAGGAGATTGCATTTTTCAGAGACAAAACAGTTCCAGTGTATGCAGTCCATTCAGATCCCTGCACTATTGTGTAGCACTAAATAATTCTAAAGTCTCACCTTTTTACTTTAAAACAAGAAACCATCAACTCCTTACTACTAGTTCTTATTAAATAACAGATCCTAGGTTTAATTAGCATGCCTTTTCTATTTGTAATTAAAATGAGAAGATTTCTATTTTGCCCTATTTCAGGACATCAAAGGTAATGAGACACTTTAGAATTAAATTTTATAAATTTCTTAAGGCTTTTGAATGTAAATGTGTATTGATGATTCATTTTTTGTTTTCTAGTCATGAACTGAGAAGGCACTAAGATAGCTAATAGTTGTGATTCTTAAAGTTCCTTTTAAACAGTATACTGGACTTTGGTGAATGAAACCATCAGCTATTAAATTGAATGAAAAATAATTTTCTGGAAGCATTTAGTGAATCACCATTTGTTAGCAAGATGCAAGAGTTTGGTTTAAAAACAAATTTGTCTAGGTTTAAGAATAAGTTTGACTAGTTAAGCCTGTGCAGTACTACTCATGGCACTTGAGAACTGAAAATAGCTATTGAAGATAAAAGTGATTGAATCAACTATATCACCTGAACTGACTTGTAAGAAGAGTGTTTTGGAAAGACACAGGTTTTTAAGTAACTCATAGCATTAATCTTTTTTCAAATTTGAAAGAGTTAACTTTTAAGAATACGCTTAATGACATGTTGTCTTAGCCCATCTGTAAATATTTAAAATTCATTTCCTTCTTGAAATGTAAGAAAGCTGGGCTTAAAGGAAATATAGACCTGATATTGCATTTCTTTGATCATTTATGTAGTTTAATCTCTTAAATCTTCTTGTAACTACAAAATAATCCACTTTTTCTGATACATAGTGTATAGTTATAGGACGTTCTCTCTATCTTATGATTTTTAGGACTTGATTATACCAGGTGTATTTGTAATAAATAAAATGTATGAGATAATAGTCAGACTTGTCCTTTGCTCAAGCATAGCTCCTGGTAGAATATTTTATAAAATGTAAGACCTCTTAAAGCATCACTAATCTGTAAAATGAATGCTTGAAAGAGTCTGTTCTTCTGCTTTGCCATCTGCGCATTTTTCAGTTTATTTCTTTTATTAATTTTTAATTGACCTGCAGGTTTTGCCTTGGTTGTAGGCAAAGAAAAGCAGAAAACAACATATGGCAAATACTAATTACTTTCTTTATGGCATTACTGCATGTAGCTGTGATATGATAACAGTGGTGGCAATATGGGGACTAAATTCTTTCTTTTCATAACAGGTGGCTTCTGCCTGATTTAACAGAAAATTTTCTGGTCAAGTGGCCTCATTTCTTTCAGGCTCCCTGAAGTTTAAGAATCTATGTTGGAAGATCAGCATGTCAAGTGAAAAAAATTCTAAGTGCACCAGAAAATGGTGCTACTTAATGATCAGGTTTTACTTCTGTGTAATGAATTATGAAGACTACTCAAACCCAGCTATGTTTTGGAAGGATTTTTACTTGGGGAGCATTCTTTCTTTTCTGGGAATTGAGCACTATGTAAGCTAACAGTTTGTTGCTGTGTTACTGGTAATGACTAGAATTAATGTACATACATACTGACTTGGTTAGGTAAGGTTCACAACTTCTAAAAATAGACTAGTGTAATGATTGGAAACCATAGTGGAGTTAAAATACCTATAAAAACTCTTTCTTTCCGAGGATTCACTTCGGTATGAACGGTTCCATGCGCATTAATCCTGATGGAAGCAACGACAGGAATGCAGCTCAACCAGTTTTGGAGATACAGCTTACAGAGGATACTGTGTGTTTTTGTGATGTGACAGTAGAGTATAGGTAAAGCAGAAAATAATGAAACAATTTGTTTCTTTTTATAACATTCTTTTAAGGAAAATGGAAAATCACGTAGAAATTGTTAAGTACTTGCATGCTATCAAGACAAAACTTTCTAAACATACCGTATTTATTGGTATGGTAATTTAAGTTTGTTACTTTTGTATCAGAGCTTACATACAGTTAAAGTAGTTCTATGCCATAGAATCATTAGGTAGTGTCAAGACTGGGAATGAAAGTTGGATTTCATTCTACCCCTAGATCTGTATGCTGAAACACATTGCTCTGTTAATTTCCGTGCAAGTCTTGCTTCTTAACAAGGGTAACAAACAACCTGTCATGATTACTGGTTTCAAGTTTTTATGCTCCCAAGGTTGGGTTTGTTTTTTTTTCTGGAAGCAAATTTTTATAATTGTTCTAATTTACATTAAGCAGATGTTTATGCCCATTAGCACTGTACTTCATGCTGCTAATAAAAATATCAGCAAGCTTGATTTTAAAGTGATTGAGGCTCTTGAGTGGAAAGGGGCATGTAAATTCATGTAACATATATAAGCATACTTAAAATTACAAAACACAAAATCTGATGTAAGCCCAAGATTTCTTGTACTGTTTTATTTTCAATGATTATGCTTAACCTAATAAAATATATATCTTAAATATGAATATATATTTTTTTAATTTTGTAACTACTATTAATAATCTACTACTACATATATCTATTACATAAGTATAATTAGCTTAGTTGGTTAGAGCATGCTGCTATTAATGCCAGGGTCGTGGGTTTGATCCCCATATGGGCAATTCACTTAAGAGTTGGACTTCGTGATCTTTGTGGGATCCTTCCAACTCAGAATATTCTGTAGTTCTTTGAAATATAATATAAAAATATATTTTTTTATAAATATATATACATAAATGTCATGTTGTAACTAATGGACCATGTAACCATACAGTTAGTTATGTTTGAGGGTCCAAAAACATAGGCTTTCTGTCTTGGAAGTAGTTTTAAAGAAAGGAGCTGGCAAATATTTTTCAAGCTAATAGGATCAAAATGAGATGATTTCTTGTATGTTGAACTAGGTGCATGTTCTATGCATGTATCATTGACCTGTTTTTGGAAGAGGTGTTTAATGGAATTTCTGTGCCTCTTTCTGTCACTGGTATTTTCATGGTTTCTGTTATCTGCATATAATGTTTTATTATAATTTGTTGTGTTATTTTTAAAACCACACTGCTATGTTAGAATATATTTAAAATAAAAAATAAATCAGTGTATTTTTCTCTTCCAGAAATGCAGCTGAGTGTGAGCAGAAAGTGAGGATGATGGAAAGCTTGGACGTCTGTTCTCCAAAGTTCAGCTTCTCGAGAGCAGAACATGAAATTAAGCAGCAGAACACCCGCATGTTGTGTGATGTGTTACTGGATCAAGCAGTACTACCTGGAGTGGGAAATATCATAAAAAATGAAGCACTGTTTGATAGTGGTCTTCATCCAGCTCTTAAGGTGGGTGAATGTCTCAAGATGGTTTTTAAGGACACCAAAATATTAAGAATGTAAATACATATTTATATAATATTTTGCTATTTTCTTACCTTTGTTTTGTCATGTGTCATTTCTTAAATTAGTCTTAGACACTAAATTAATGTTCTGTCATTATAACGGGAGGTTTTTGTCATGGCACTCCTTGGAGCCGATTAACTTTCATAGTCTGACTATGTCTGGCATCCTGTTATGCTACCATTAAACTGACAATCCATAAATAAGGGAGAGTGAAAAGTGCTCCGGTTTTCTTTGTTCAGTTACTACCCAAAATAGTTTATGTAGTAGAGGTGATTATTTTTGCAGCTGCTTCTTCCACTTCTTGTCCTGCTAGCTGGCATCAATTGTTTTTTCTACCATTGTTTATCATACTTTTTCTGTTTCAAGATCCTCAAGCATGTGTCTCCAAACTTTGGTTGAGAAGATATTTACAAAACAGATTGAGATTACACAGAATGTAAATGGAAGCTGGTGAAGATTAGTAACTGCAAAGCTTTTTAAACATAGTATTTTGAAAATTGTTCATAGGATCAATCTGGATTTTAATTTTATCTGTGATATGGCAGAAAAAAGAAAGTGATTTAAAATTCTGAGTTCTTAAAAAAAAAAACATTGGTTGATACGTCTCTCTAATTGTGATGCCTTTGACTCATGTATTCTTTCTGAATGTCTCTCAGAGGAAACAGCCTTAGGTGATAGGTCATATTATGATGCATGAGGAAATTAGGAGGGATGTGAGACTTGATAACTCTGTGTGATTCATGTGATCATGAACTCTTTGGTCAATATAGGGAAGACAACTGAATTTTCTACCACGTGTTTTGCTTGGTTGAGGCAAATGTTGTGTTTGGTACGCAAGCAGTGAGTTTTTGTAGTATAGAATGTGAACACGTACTGTTTTACTGAGATGATACACATAATATGAAGTCAGGGAATTACAACATGAAGAAAAGCAACTCCACATCAGTGTTCAAAGTGCACCTACCTCATAGGTCTTTTTTTGCCATTGTCCTTTAGCATCGTAATATTCTAAAAATCATTCTTGTGTTTCTTAAAGGTTTGCCAGCTGACGGATGAGCATATACGTCACTTGGTGAAAATGACACGTGATTTTACCCTGCTTTTTTATAAGGTATTGGCACATATTTCTGGAAATCTTCCAAAATGTTACTCTGGCATGTTAGCTGTGTGTGATAATCTGGTGAAAACAGTATAAAGATGCAACAAAGCAAGTGTTTCCATGAATAGGAATGTTGGTTTGTGTGCTCTTCATTAACTGTGAATTGTCAGATGATAGAAGGAAGATAGGGGGAGTCAGGATTGTCAAAATATGGACAGCTTGGCCCAAAAGACTTTCACAGATGCTGCCTGAGGGCCAGTTCAGTTCTTCTGTGCATGTGCTGTTATGCCACTCTGAACATGTCAGAATTGATGCAGAATAAGCACAAAGTTACAGGTAAGATAACATAAAGATTACTCTTCAAACTGGGAACTAGAGATTGTCCGAGGGAAGTATGAAGGTAGTTAATGTTGCTTTCTTTATAAAACTTGAAATAGCAATTATATTTATTTGACCAAATAGTTTGCAATTTCTACCAACTTTTTTTTCCTAACTGAAATAATGGTTTTGGTTGCTAAAGTGAAATAAATGAAAATTTCTTCCTACTGCTACAACTTCAGTAGGACTTAATTTCTTCCCCTGTAAATTCCATAATTCCTGGTGCTCTTTAACTTTCCACAATAGAAAAAGAGAGAATTCGACCTAATTCTTCCGCGTTTTGTTTCTTTAAGCTGCATGCAAAGAAATGAACAACAGTAGTGACATTTTTGTCTGTTTCTCTTGATGTTCATGAAAGGCAAGGAGCTAGCACTGCTAAAAAGAATTTTTTTGGTAGGTGAGGAGGAGGGCACCTAACATCCCTAAAATCATAAAGGCTAAGACTGTAATTTGTTTAATAGTCTGCTTAAATGTCTACTTTCCCTCAACCCACTAAAGAGTACTTTAGTTTGTTGGCTAGGGAAATGTTTTCTTTCTCCAAACTTCATAGTGATGTCTACCAGTAAAGAGACACTGTCTAGTTTTGCAGCAACTATAATACTCAGAAATTTAAAGGCTTTTAGACTGATAATAAACAAGTTAAACTTTCTGTTTAGCCAATTTGTAAACTTATGTAATCCACACTTGGCAATTATTCACCAGTCAAGTACTTTTAAGGAGGCTAGCCTTTCCTCCCATCTTAAAGAGACATAACGAAAACATGTTAATATGAGGGATAGTGCTTGAAATTTTCTTATAGACGGTTATAGATTGTTTGCTGTAATCATACTGTATCATTGCAGATGCAAAGATGAAGAATCTTGTTTGTGTAAAAAGCTGTTGGTTTTGTTTGGTTTTTACATAACTGAATGGGAAAAAATCTACTCATAAGAAACTGACTGAAAACCTTGAGGAGGCAGCTGTGAATATTAATGCAAATATATATTAGTAATTTCTTCTGATTGAATTACTAGTTTGCACTGGCACAAGAATTCTCTTTCAGCAAGACTGATGAATAAGAGCAGAGCAGAAGCAAATATGCTGTGCTCAAAGACACCTGTGTTTTGGGAGAACTCCAAGGGTCTTCATACATTATGGAGCTAGAGCTATTGAACTCTGCCAGAGCTGTGCTGGTATTGCTGGGCCAGCTGTGGTGTCGTTTGAACTGTGCCCAAAAATTTGCAGTAGAAGTGCAGAAACTTCTGTGGCTCTGCAGAGTTGGCTACATCTCTACTGGGCTATTCTTGTTTGAATTTTTATTTTTTTTTGCTACTTTTAGCTGTATTGTGTCTATGCTGACTTCATGGGTATTTTGTGAATTGTCTCATGAAATGTTCCTGCCTGTCAGCTGTCTGGAGGCTCTTTAGGTCACTGTGCCCTCGGGCTTGTACTGTACTTAATTTAATTCTGCCAGAATCTGGGGAGCTCACCGTAGTGCCAAGTGCCTTTCATAAGCCAGGTTATCTGGCATGGCCAGGGCCAAGATGAAACTGAGCAACTTTACTGGGCACTACCCAACATTTACAGAATCTTGGGAATATTTCTGCATTGCACAGTTCTTTAGGTTTTTGGAAGGTTTATTAACCCAGATTGTAGCATCAGGTCTGAGCTGGTGCGGTGCTGTGCTGTGTTTTTGGCTCTTCTGGGGATGAGAGAAGGTGGTGTTGGTGTTGTGGTTTGTTTTCTTTTCTATGCTGCATTGATTGGAGCTCATTAGCTCTTCAAGAAGACTCCTGCAGGTGCCCGGTGAAAGACAACTGTTGCTGAATCAGAGCTAGCTGGTCCAGCTGAACTCAGAGAGTTCCTAGCATGTATTTGCTTGCACCTTGTTAGTATGCTTTTATTTTGTTGTCTTTTATTTCATTATGTGGAGACTTAGAGACACTGTTATACCTGATTTGTCAATTATTTACATAAAAATAATGTGAAATACAGATATAGCCATTATTAGTGTCTCTCTTAAATATCTTCATCTAGTCATTGAGTTTATGTAGGGTTTTTTTATTTTCAGACTCACATAAAATTTATCCTGAGTCTCTAACTTGGATTTTAAACACGTTCTGTTGTAGTGCCGCAAAACTGGGTCTCCGCTGTACAAACACTACAAAGTGTACAAGCGCCCAGCCTGCAGGGAGTGCAGTGGCAGCATCACCGTGTGTCGTCTGGGAGACAACAACAGGATGACTTACTTCTGCTCTCGATGTCAAAAGGCAGATCCCCAGCTTGTCAATCTTAGGTATGACGGTAACGTGACATTTTTAAGCACCTCAAAGTGCTGTTACAGTAAGAGGACACCCCACTTGAAATACAATGGATCTGGGTGCATTTTACAACTAAATTAACTATGCCAGACAAAACCAGAACATCTTGCAAAAAAATTGTTTTGGCTATTGGTATTTAAAAATGGTGAGAAGCTTTGATTCTTTGATATTATTCCTTTCAAAGGCATCATCTATTATGAAGTAGCTATTACTCTAATCAAATGTAGGAATTAAAAAACAATTCAGAGTACTCAGATTTATTCACTGAAACTAAGTCACTGGAAAAGTTGCCCTTTGTTCTTGGTGTTATCAATATAAAGGGCTTGGATGCTTCCACACAACTGAGTTGAATATCATGAAGTAGGAATTTGTGTCTCTTTCTTTTTGCAGGATCTTTTTGCCCCATCAGTCCTGGCATATCTAGATAGCTGTGCATCTGTGCAATTTTCTTCTGGACATAGAGTTACACTGAGGATAACTAAAACTTCAGTAAATTCAGAGTGCAGAAAATATTTTAGGTGCTTAGTACTTTTTCTTCCTCCTTACTGGATTTTAAAAGCTTTTGCTGTAGGTGTGCCGCAGAGACGCTTTCACGTCCACATAAATTGTGCTAGCAGCAGCTTTCCTCCTTTTATTTCAGGAAAGCAGAAAATGCATTTGATATCACAAAGGGTCAAAAGGTAAAAGTTCCAAAAGCACCTTATTCAGACTTAGGCATATGTTATTCTTGAAAATTTTCATCTGAGGCTTCAGAATTTTGCCTTTATACTCTCTGTCAATCTAATATAAGATGCTGTTTCACTTTGCGACTTTGCCTCGTTAGTGTGTGTGGGTGTATATATATATATTTTTTTTAGATAAGATTTACAGAATGCACAAATCCCTCTCCTACCTCCAAGCTTCTTTCAGAACTCAGATGGCTGAAGGGATTTTGGTTAGAGCTTAAAAATTGCCTTTGAGTAGAGATCAAATATCGAAAATTCCAGCATGGAAGATAAAGATTTCAGAAGCTGATAACCCCAATCTGCTGTATTTTCAGAAAGTAATAATGAGAAATATTTTGCAGAAGTGTAGGAAGACAGCAGTGTTCTGTTGAGTCAGATAACTAGAAAACAATGTAAGGAAGAAAACTCTCTCTCTCTGTGTTCTAGAACAAGTAGTGATTTGGGGTTTTGTTGTACTTTAAAATAAATAATTAAAGAGTGCTGTATTTAAATGAAAAACATGGTAGTGGTAGCTATAAAATAAAAAGGTGGTTTCTTGTCTTGTCCTTATTCTAATGGTCAGTTCTTTGTGTTCTACTGCTCTCTTTTCAATTATGCAGTAACTGTTACCATGTAAAAGTATGTATAGATCAAGTAATTCATCTGCCATTCCAGGCTTTTCACATTTGAAGACTGGAAGGGGCCCATGTGATGAGACTGACTTGCTACAGGTCATAAACTGTAGAATTCAACCCAGTGGTTCTTGGGTCAAGTAGCTTATGATTTTGCTGAACTGAAAAATTAAGAAAATACCCATAATAAACTTACCCCATCAAATTCAAATGTACCTTGAATTTTCAAAATAGACCTTTTCCCCACATAGTTCATAAAATGAGAAAGGGTGTGGAGGGTAATGACAGGACAGGTGAACCAGGGAAACAACATGGAATTAAACTCCAAACATGACATACTGAATATATTCAGTCTAGTAATGCATTTTTGATAGCTGAGTAGAACAACTGATCCAATAACGTGAAAATACCCATTTTAACACTTACAGTTCAGCCGTTTTGTTTGTTAGCCACAGTATTTTGGTGAATATTACTGTAATGTCTGTTCTACCTCTTAAAAGCAGAGGCTCTTTGGTACATCAGCAGTTCTCGTTATCCTGCTTAGTTTTCCTGTTGTGGAAGATGGGGTAGGTAGTGGATATCTCTACCATTATCTCAGAATTCTAGCCTATTATGGAAAGTGATCATTATGGAAAAAGTGATAGGTCAAAGGAGTGTCACAACAGTGCCCAACTACAGCATTTGCATTATTAATTGAAGTGCTTAAATTCTTAGGATCAATAAAAGTCTCCAAAAAGTGCACAGTTCCACAAAAACTATGAAGAAAAATGCTTGACAGCTTACCAACATTAAGTTGGTTGATATCATAGTACTTAAAAATATAAATACAAAATTTAGTGAACAGGTGAGTTCAAGTTACATTTAACATGCTGTCAGTGTTTGGATGCTATGACAAGAGTAGTCCCTGGAAACAGGAAGTGACTGTAAAGGAGTAACTATGATTCTAAATCAGTCTATCAACATAGGAGGTATTATAATTTACAGGAAAATAAATAAAACTAAATCTTTAGTGGTGTCTGGAGTATAGCTTTGGCTCACAAATCACAGCTAGGTTCCTTAATTCTGAACACTTTCCTACATTTTAAAAGGCTTTCCAGCAAATGGTGATACACAAGAGACTTTCTAGCTTTTAAGGCTTTCAGTGCTTTTGGCTGTTATGATAACAAAGTGGACTTATGGGTAGCATTTAAATGAGAACAAAAAAAAAAATTATTTGCTAGACTGTGTGATTTTCTGCAGTTCATCTTCTAAACAGTTCTTCATCCAGTAATGCCTTTGTTAGCAAGTGTTGTGTACAAGAAGTGGGGGAAAAACCCCGAAACGGTCTCCCTTTCTCACCAAGTTTTTTGCTGCAGTACTTGGAAATGGTAGGGAATCTCACAGACTGCAGCATTGTCTTGGAGAGTACATCAGTTAATAATTAACTTTCTGCCAATTTCTTGTTTAAATATTTTTATTTGTATTACTTCTGCAGCATCTGGAAAGATTTGCCCTTGAGGTAACGGAAAGAAAAATCAAACTTGAACAGTGACATGCTGTCCAAGCTCTGACAGGAGCTGTAAAACTGTGTACTGCTTGTTCTCTAGCCCCATGCCTCCCTGCACAGAGTGGTGTAAGGCAATTTGTAGAGGGAACGTCACAAAACACTAACATCATTCTTTTGTTCCACAGCAAACTGCCAGCTAGAAACAGCCTAATTGGCTGGGCATATGGCAGGGGGTCATGTTCTAATGAACACGTAGCTCAGAAATCTGAAGAGGAGTGGACGTGTATGCGCTGCACCCTAATAAACAAGCCTTCTGCTGAAATTTGTGATGCCTGTTTGACTTCAAGACCTGAAGGTACTGAAGGGTTGTCTGGCATCTGTATTGGGAAAGAGGTCTATGATTTTGATGTAGTTTTTATGTAGAAGCGTTTCATTGTGAATCATATATATTCAACTAGCTAACTTGAAGTCAGATTTTGAGGAAATGTTACACAGACAATATGGAAACTGTCTTGTCTTAAACCCCAAAAGTGTCATCTTCCAACCTGGTGTGCAGGTGGGATTCTGTAGATAAGTATCTTCAGTGACCCTTTGTTTTCACTGGGGCAAGGAGTGAGAAAAACCTCCATTCTTTCAACTCTCCTTAAAATCATTCAAAGTTTGCAGCATAAGTCTAAATTAGAAATCATCAAGAGTCAGAAAATTAACTGTCATTCTTTCATGTGAATAAAAGTGGTATATTTTAGTACCCTTTTCTAAAAGGATGTCAAGTTACTCAGGGGCTACTTTTTTTCCCTCCAAGTTCAGAGTAAAAATGACTCTGAACTTGTTACCTAAATTTGTTGTCTGTCTCTTGCTGGAGATTCTAATGCTGCTATCTACATGAAATACTGCTTCATTGCTTAATCATTTTATGACTGAAGTGATGTGTGGAAAACCTTTATCTTGCACTAGCTACAGTCCATTTTCTCAGGTCAGGAATCAATAAAAGTATGTCTTCGTGCCTTACATGACATTTGTTGCCCACACAAGCTAATCTTGCAAAATTCTTCTGCAAAATCAGTACCAGAAACCTGAAAATTTTAATCTGTTCGCAGAATAAGATTTGCCAACTAACATTTATCCTGGAATTAATACTGTTAGCTCGACTTTATAATATATTATGCCATGTGCACAAATGCTTTGTTTTAAGCTTTGAAACAAAATCTTGTTCCTTCTCCTGTACTTCTAAGTTTTACTTGTTTAGTTATATGCAGTTATTGAAATCAGGCCTGGAATTTGAAGATTTGTTAGACTTGATGGAATATTGTTAGGAAATATTTTTTTTTTTCAAAAAATAAGACTTTATTTTTGCATCATAGGAGGGGTATTTGTGATTTTTTTTTTTTTTTAAATATGGGTTTGCTTACCTCTTTTAATTCTAAAATTAACTACTGTCAGCAGAAATGTTTGAATTTTTGAGGACAGAATACTTGGTATGTCAAATTAGTTCCTGGCCCTACAGCCAAAATAATTCAGTCTGTAGACAGATAATTATTTACCATTACATTACAATTTCCATGCTCCTTTGCTAAGTATAAGGCTGAGCTACTACTATTCTTTCTTAAAAAGTCTGAATGCACTGAAATCAGTATGTTTCACTGTGCAGTAGTGGCAAAATGGAAGGAGCCTGGAAAGGAGTAATGTTCCAAGTCAACTGTAGAGATTCTTATTTTGTTTCTGAGTGAGAATGCCTTTGGAGAATGTGCCCTTGTGTATGTCTCATCTGCCCATGTTCTGCTTAATTCCCTCTTCTTTGCGTGGAATACCAAACTCACTGGATATAGTAGAAAAGGAAGGACTCTGTCCTTGAACACTATGGCTTCATAGCTACCTAAAAAGATTGCACATAACGATGCCATAAAGTTCTTTTCACCCTTTTCTCAGGAAAGGGATTACCTACAGACTCCTTAAGTATTAAATGAGCATTAATAAATTATGCCCACTCTTTCGAAATTATTATTGCCCACTAGGAGGGCCTCTGATTCTGTGAAGAAACTGGTTTATGGCACAGAGCAAATGTCTGAACTGCTTTCTTCTGAAAAGCCTCTTACAGTAAGTAAGTTTGGATGAACACAGTTTGGAAAGGATGGGTACCCTGAAAACACTAGAAACCCCAAAATCCGAATATTCTTTTTTGTGCCAACAGTAAAGTAATACTTTAAAAATGGATAATGTATTTCTGCTTGGAGGTACCATATTCTGTGCTCTCCCATTGCTGGGGTTATAAAAGGTTATTTTTGAAAAATTTGAATACTTTAATCCTTGTGTTTGGGCCAAATTCATTTTTTTATGGTTAATTGTCCAATAGCTTTTGTTTACATAGTACTATTAACTGATCTTATTCAAGAAATAGTAATGTTGTCTTGAAACACGTTTTATATGACTCCAAAAGTGCATGAGGTTTTTTTATTGTAAGAAATTTTGTACTCTGTCTAATTTGTGACAGGTTTTGAGATGGTACTGTAAATTTACTCTTTCATTCTCCATATGATGACTTATGAATACAGATCAGAAATATAATGTAGCATTCTATGCAGATGGATTAAAACTAGTAACTTTTTTTTCTTTTAGTTCCAAAGATGGAGAGTTTTGAAGATTCTGCAGCCTTTAACACAAACTTAATGAAGTACCCTTGTAATGATTTCAGAAAACCAAGCACAGAAATAAAGATCAATAGGAAAACTGCATTTGGAACTACAACTCTTGTCTTAACAGATCTTGGTAACAAAACTGTTTCGAGAAATGATACCCAGGTATCTGATGGACACTCTCAGTGTGTTGTTCCAAAAAGCAATTGTAAACAGATCCAAAGCAATGCGTGCCAGTCAGCGGGAAGCACAGACAAGGACTGCTCAACACACGCAACTACTCCGGCTTTGTCCTCCTGTCAGCAACCTGTGTTTTTCAAACACATACAGAAGAAACAGAAAACTGATCATAAACCTTTGGTTCACCCATATAACATAGCAATCAGGTGTGTATTCTAAAATAAAAATGGGTCTTTATAATCCCATAAACCAACTTTATCCTTACAGATTAATTGAATACTGTGCTCTTGGGCTCAGAGAGTGTTGTGTTTGGATTTCTGCCAGAGGTACCTTATTCTAGGCTAACTATAATTTAATTCAGATTTCAAAAGCACTGAATGACCTAGGCTGTCACTAGAAAAGTCCTGATTTTGGCATCTAGCCAGTACTGCTGTAAGATAAACAGCTGTTCATAGTTCAGCTATTCCCATTGAATAGGACAATCTAGTTTTAATAGGTCAAGCACAGTTCTACCTAAGGAGTTGTCTAATCTTAGCACCGTAGTTGTTATCTGCTTAGAGAGATCAGTGTGAAAGATTACAGAAGGAAGCTATCTGGATGAATATATTCTAATTAAAGTTATTTGTCAACTACCAGTTTTTAACATTCTTCCATGATAGGAAACTCTGTACAGTTATCTTGATGAACTTCCCATCACTGCTTTTACTCTTAACTTCCCTCCCCATTCTATATGTAACCACTTCAATTCTCTACCCATCCTGAACTTTTATTTACAGGGCCCTGTTCAGACACATCCACTGCCTAGTTAAGAGAAATGTGAGAATCTGTGAGGGTTGTCAAGGAAAAGTTGGACAGATATTCACAACAGTAATAGGAGTGCAAGGTAGATGTCACTTACAATGGTAAATTATGCAGGCTGAATGTGAAATATTGATGATACACTACAAAAATTCTTGCTCATGTGTCTGTTCTGAAATACAGAAATTACTTCTTGCATTGTTGAAGCACCAGTTTTGAAACTATCTCACTGACTAGCTAGGCTAGACTGTATGAATGCAATTTCTCCTCGTGCTCTCAGTAGGGACCAAAGAACTGAGGTTGTAGGCAGGATAATTGAGAATACAGAGGACTGCAAACAAGAAATGAAACAGCATCAATCATGATAACAGTTGGTTGTAGCAAGTCATCAACTGAAATGCTTTTTTATAGTATTTTTTTAAACAACCAAAACCAACAAAAAATCTGTTGGTTATTTTTACATTCTTGTGTTTTAATGAGGTGTTGGAATAAAACTGCCGGTGTCTGCAGGACTGCAATCTTCCAGACATAGAAGATAACAAAAAATTCCTAAGCTGATAACTTGACCAGAATGAATTAGTATTTTCTTTTTTCACTAAGGTTCCATTACTGCTTTTCTGCTCTATAAATATATTAGAAAGATACATTTCAGAGCATTAATCTTTTTCGTCACTATTTTTAAATGAAACCTTGTGTATTGCAGATAGTCAGAAATTATCTCAGTCATGAGGAAGAAAGAAACTTTATCCCCTTTAGAGAATTCTATTCCATCCCATCAGCTGGATTACTTCTTGTCCAAATATGATTTGGAGCATTACTGTGACTTTTTAGTAAAGAGGGTGGGAGTCTTTTCTGTGAAGCATACAAATGCCTTCAGACTGGAGTAATTACTGGTATTGGTCTTTTTCCCACTGAGAGGAGACTACTCTTTTAGAACATGTCAGAATTTGAGGTGGGCAGTATAACATCAGCGGTAATATTTATTTTGTTTCATAGATGAATTTGAGTACTTCAAAATAATTTAAAACATGGTGGGGAAAACTGGTATAATACCTCAAGAAAAGCACACAGTCTTGTCTATTCACTACTTGCAATCATTCAGCTTTAAAGGTGCAATAGGGTGCATTAGAGAAGCAAGTCCTGTGTCTGTCACTGTGCAGAAGTACACTGGGTCAGCTATTGGAATGGTAGAAGAGAGTTCTTTGGCTTGTAATCCCTTTAAAATTACACAGAATTCATTTTGTAACCTGTCATTACAGCGCACCTCAAACTAATGTGACAGATGATACTCGTATGTTGAGTGTGGGGCATCCTCGCTGCAGTAAACATAGCCGTCTCTGCAGCCTCAGAGTTGTGAGAAAGGATGGAGAAAACAAGGGAAGGCAGTTTTACTGCTGCCCTCTACCCAAGGAAACTCAGTGTGACTACTTTCAAGTACGTATAACACTTCAGGACCTGTTTTATAATCTGCACTTGTTCCTGCAGCCTCCTTGGCCCAGTGACCTGTCAGTTGTGGACAGATACATTCCATTTAAAGTTTGACATAATTTTAAATACTCTTGCACACTGAATTAAAACTAAGAGCATAATAATAGCTATGAACTTACAGTTTTAGTTACTTCTCTTACTGTTGACAAGACACCTACTTCTGCAAATGCACTTAATCTAGTGTGTGATGTAAAACAGATACATAAGAGAAATATTGGTTTGAGCGGACCTGTACAAATTGTTCAGATTAGCTTCCTGAAAGAAGGACTGTAGCAAACTAGATCTAATTGTTAGCCATGTTTCTGGCTAGCCAAAATCCTGACAGCTTTCTTAAGATGACGATTCTGTAATCTGCCTGAGCAAACCCTCCCACTGCTGCACTAATACCTAACATGACCTTCCTAGCTGCAATTGGTGGCCTCTGCTCCTTGCTACAAATGTAGGCGTCTGAGAAGAGTTTGACCTGAAAAGTGACCTGACAGTCACTATCAGGTGAACTCAAGACAGTAATGACCATAATGCCTAACTTTGAAAAAAACTATGTGTTAACATCATTTCAAGTTACACCAGTTAAAGTGCATGCAGTTGCAATTGATGTTAAAGAAAAATCTAAAAAGTGTTCACAAAAGAGATAAAACTATCCTAACTACTAGGAAGAATTTCTTCTATAGCATTCCCTGTAGATCTGTTTCTGTTGTCAATTTTAAAATAAGGAATTCATAGCCATCACACGTGCCTGAAACCTGTTTCTTTGACAGTGGGCCGACTTGGATTTTCCATTTTGTAACCATGGCAAGCGATGTGTTATGAAGACTGTGTTGAAGATTGGTCCCAATAATGGAAAGAACTTTTTTGTGTGCTGTCTTGGGAAGGAAAAACAATGTGGCTTCTTCCAATGGGCAGAAAAGGGACCAGGTATGCAGATTCTTCCATGATGCTCGTGTTACAGTTACCTGTTCTTCAAGATGTCTTAAGTGCACACAACTTTTGTAGTAATTTCTGGTTTCTTCTGTCTTTTTCCCTGTTCACTCGTTAACTAGTAAAAGAGCTGCAATGTAAAGAACAGATCTAGAAAGAGTAATTTTACATAGTCCTATAAAAATTAAACACTGTTTCTATGCTGCCTACAATTTTGAAATAAACATTTAGCTTGCAACATAGTGTAGCAATTTCATAGCAATTGTCATATTTCTAATAAAATATTACACTGTTTCCTTTTTTCATGCATTGTTTTAAATTGGTAAACTTTCTTAAGTGTAAACATGTATTTAACAAAAGTGAATAAAAAGAATATACTTTATTAAATACTGCTTTGTGCTTTCTCAGAGCTTAAAATGCAACAGCAATGGACTGACTGAACAATTCCAATGTTACACTAGTTGATTGACCTTGCTTAGGTTTGGAAAAAGAAGACGAAAACCTGCTCTAAAACAAATAACATGACTCTTCACTTTTCTAAATTATATATTCTAACATGACTCTTCAGTTTTCTAAATTATGTGTTCTAAATTCACATCTTGATGTTTTCTTCTAGTGGCTACTGAACATTTTTTTCTCCCAATACATATGTAATGCATAATAAAATCATACCTCAGAGGTGGTTAAAACTCAGTTTATGTTTGTTGGTCTTACCACTATTTGCTGAAGCAAGGGGTAAAGTAAATAGAATGTGCTACGCTATTAAATCAGAAACAGAATTCTTCAAATCTTTAGACAGTGTACTACAGCTACCAGGGTCATAGCTTCATACATCATTCAATTGCAATCAGTTTTTGATTGAAAATAAGGGGAAATAGTGTTGTTTCCCACCGAAAAATGTGGGATGAAGCAAGTTTAAAAGCATCTTGCAAATGGTTCTTTGGTCTGTGCAAATACTTGTGGTGTCTTGTTTTGTTTTATGGGGAAGGACTACTTGATTTTCGTGAGAAAATTGTGTAACTTCAGTCCACCTTAAATCTTCCATTCCATGATGGAAGGGAAGCTGTTTAAATTCTTTTCCTAAGCAGCACAAATTCAGAGGCTTTTTTTCTTCCTCTTTTCAGTAGCCTTTGATACCTTTCAAATCTTTCAAAACTTTCCTTACAAGAAGGAATTCTTTTTTAATCAGATTGTAGAAACTATAATCTTTATGTTGCTCAATGGCCTCTTTCCAAATAATGTATCTCTTTCATGAGGTACAGAACTCCACCTGAGAACACAACAAGCTACTTCACATGGTGAAGACTGATTTTGCCATTGCCATATCTTCCTATGATGCTTCTTGTTACAATGATATGTTGCTGCTCGCTTGTGCTTATACATCTAAATCTTTAAAATTGCTATCTAACCAGTTCCTCACTTGTATTTGTACAATTCATTATGGCGATAAAATGTTTGATTATTTTTAAATTGTACATGCTTCTGGATGTCTGGCACAGGGATAAATCTTCAGTAGTTCAGTTAAACTTGAAAAATAAAAAAGAAATACAACCATTTTTGATTACTTGCCTACTATGAATGTTAAGATTTCTCTGAAGCTGGAAGTTAAATGACTTTTTCAAACTTTAACACATGAAAAATAACAGTTGGGCTCTTACATCTTTTTTTTTTTAGCTTAATAGCCAGACAAGAAGTATCTGTTTAAGTAAAATGCATAGAAATTTTAAAGGATTAACTGCTTTTATTAGCTACTGCAGTCACTTTACTTCTTCTGTTCTTGTTTTTCTTGAGTATGTTGTCTGTTTTCTAAAAAAAAATCTGTTTTGAAGGGGTGGTATATTTGTATCAGCCTAATTTCGCTATATATGCTAGCTGTGTAATGTCACAAGGTGAGAAATGACAGACAGGGAAATCACAAAGTGCAAGGGCACACTGAGCTTATCACAGTGAACTAGCATGTGAAGGAATCTCACGTGTTTACCCTTAAAGAAAGTAGGAAACTAAACAAGAGATAGTGAATTCTAATTCACTAGATGCCTCTGCGAACCTTACAGCTTTTGCCAACACTGCTTTTAATTTTTTTTTTTCTATTTGTTTTGTTTTGTTTTTTTGTTTTTTTGTTTTCCTTCTCTTGGAGAGGATAGCACTTTGTAGCTTGTTTAACAAGGTCTGGCTGATAGCTGGTTATAAAAAGTTTTGACCGAAAAAAGCTGGCAACAAAACTTATCTTGGAATAGATCCCCACAACCTTTCAAAAAGAAACTGCAACCAAGGGTGCAAAACCAGATAAAAGTCCTTATTTTAGCTTTTGTTCTAATAGTTTACAAATGTGTTTTTATTTTTTCACATTGATTCATCTATCACAGTGCAAGTGGTGGAACACACTTCTTTCAGATTTGTATCTGGCTTACACATTTTAATGGCTTGTGTAGCACACAATCAACTGTGAAGGCTAAAAAGAATAACAAGGCCTAAGTTAAAAGAGGGAACTGTTTTTCACAAACATTTTCTGTAATTTATATTCCTAATGAAAGCAAATGTAAATCTTTTCGGAAAAAAATGTAAAGGTTTTAGAAAAATACAGCCCTTTTTAAAGGCCTTAGGGTTCTGACACAGTGTTGTGACTTTGGCCTTTACTCAAACACAACCAAGAGAAATGGGATTATTACCAGTGCCTACAGGAGGCTGTTAGGAATGACAGGCTCACATAAGCTCCTTTGACTGGATGATTTCTGAAACGAGGTGGTGATGACAGTTCTGTAATAAAAAGGAGACTTTCAGTAAAACTGACTTCTAAGTACTCTTGTGTACAACTTTTAGAGAGCTTTCTTAGACAATAACACTACACCATGATAGCATGACTCATAATAGAAACCTGTCTTTCACCTTAAGCTGAAAACACATTTTATATACTACAAAACTAACCTCAAAAAGCCCCTGAATTCAGCTGAGATGCTATAAAAAACAGTTTTGAGAGGATCAAATCAAGGTCACACAAGTTGTGGAGTAAAAACTTTAAACTCAGAAAATACTAATGCCATATGCCATGACCAGTTCTGCTTTATTGGTAGCCCTTTTGTTACTATTACAGTTTACGTAAGTTTGGGCAGAGTATACCCTTCAGACTCAAATTAATGTTTATTTTCCAATTTGTGCAATTCAGTTTAGAATCAACAGATTTTATACCTTTATACCCTTATTTAAAATATTTTTTAACCAGCTGTTTTTTAAAGACAGGCATATTTCTTAGTCTATGCATGCCATTTGATGTCAATGCGAATTCAGCAAATAGATTAATAGAATACTACTTATTAATTCACCAAGGGACAACTAAATTTACACTGAAAATATGCACTCGAGTTTTGGGACATGAGTATGTCACAGCTGTGACTAGAGACCTTTACAATTATACAGCTATTCTGTATCCATCTTCCTTATGTAGAAAGGTGTTAGTTCTCACTTGTTTTTCTGGAATGGAAACTTAAGTGTCATTTAGCTTGATGGTGGAAAGGGACTTTCAAAGATGCAGAGGATGTGTTGCTTAATATCTGCATGAATGCTGATCATTAGTGGCTAAGCATCTTTCACATGAAATCAAAAGGTATTGTAAAGTCTCTAACAGACTTCACAGCAACTGTGAACAGCTCCAGAAGATTTAAAATTCTTTTCAATGTCGCTTCTTGTACCTTTCTGCACTTTCTGCAATTCAACTTGCCGATGACAGGCAGAGTTCAGCATCCAGTGTAACTTAATATTCTGCACGTCTGTTTTTTATTTCTCTGATGCCTGAAAGGTTGTTTATTATGTCAAATTTTTACTTGAATATTCAAAACATACATTCAAAATTAATTTAGAAGTGTGTGGAAATGTGCTATACTTTATCTTAGCAGAACAACAAAATAAAACCCAATCTAAGGAGAAAACCCAACAAATTATTTTCCATATGAAAGCTTATTAAAAATGCATCAAGCACACTTACGGGTGAGCAGAATTCAGAGTGTACACAGTATTGTCTAAACATAGTTAGTGCTTTAGTTATTTAACTTATTGAATTGCCACTGCTGTAGAAAGTGCAGGTCCCTGCAGAGTTTGTATGCTTTATAATTTTTTATTACAAAATCAACTTCAAACAACATGACTGTCTTTCAGTGATTAGTCATGTCATATGACCATACTATGAAAAGGTAGTAACACTACTCACCTTTTAATACTTCGGTTTTAGGTGAACCTTCTTAACAGAGAGATGGCAGAATAAAGAGAGACCTCTCAGAAAGCACTGAGCAGCAGAACCTGACTTCAAGATGGCACAAGACTTTGTAGTTAGGAACACTGAAGGAAAAAGTGAAGCATAAGTTCCTCTGTTTTGGCAGGAGAAGGTCCATTTTACTGGTTCAGCTACATATGGAGCTGAAATCTAAGTCAGACACCAAATGCCTGTGTGGTCGTACACTCCAGCCTGTATTATCTCCATCTGCATTTTAGATCATCCAACAATTTAACTGCAATCCAGCTGCTCTGTGCTCAGATTAAACAGCCTTTAATCTCAGGTTATGAGTAAATCCACCTGCAGATTCCACTAGACTATAAACTGACCTATGCGTAAGTGCTGCTGACTGGTCTGTGCTTCAGGTGGATTCCAGACAGCTCCAAAGATACAGTACTCAAAGTGGGCCTTGCCATAGAAGCTTGAGCATCACATATTCCTCAGAGGTATTTACTCACATACCCTTAAATATAGAAAGGATGAAATAACCATCTACCCAACCCTTCTGTAGAAAACATGTGGATTTAGAATTTTTTTCTGACTGTTTTCTTTAAACTTAACTTCTCTTATTCTATCACAGGAATCATGACGACAGTGACAGTAATTATTTGATGTGCAAAAAATCCTTCATAATTTGTTAGAGACTAGGACACTGCAGTATGGAAAAAGAAAAGACCACCTGAAATGGGGAAAACTGGGAAATGCATTTTAAGCTTTACTCAAAAAACAATGCAGCACAACACAGGGATCACCAGTTTTGTTACCTGCCCACAGTTAAGTGGCATTTGCAAGATGCTTTTGCTCCAGCTAGTTGAATTTTGAAAAGCATAATATTGGCCTAGGCTAACATTATTTCAAACCTAAGGCATTATCCATTAAGAACAACTAGAGAAAAAAAAAATGCATAACCTCTCATGAAAGTAATTCAGACTACATTTCTCAAGCTATAAATAATTCTATACCAGCAAAACCCCAAAGGTTTTAATAAAAAAGAAACAAATTAAAATCAAAGCATTTATTCATTTATTAAATATGTTCTAGAACTTCAGGATTATCTTAAACATAAAAATGAAAATTTTGAAATGTCTTTAGAAAAACACTCAAGTTACAAGATATAAATGGAAGCTAAAATTTAAATTTCAGTTTTAAATCTAGACTACATTTGAAGACCAACTTTGCAATATAAAAGTTAAAGTCATTACTATAGCAATACTGCTGAGCCTTTGAAAGTGAAAAATACTTTTAATCAAAGTTCCACTCAAGGCAAAGATGGTGGGCTGCTGGGAAATTTCTTAAGGATGGTACTTTCACATGAAGTGGTCTTGAATATAACAGTGTAACTTGCTTTGATTATAACTGAGAAATAACATATAAGTCAATACTTGGCCTTGTAGAGAATAAAAGCAAAAAATGCACTCAACACTAGAATGCACAAACAAACTTAAAATCCATTTGTATGAACAAGAAATTAGAAAAACAATGCACTTGCTTTTTCTCTTTATCTTACTGTACACATGGAATATATAATTTATCCTTTGCTGCTTTGGCAGCTCACGTTAGTTGCACTGTATTTGCCATTTCTCAGCTTCTTCCCAAGGTTCAATCATCACCTAGTATTTCAATGCCATACAGTTTCACCTAGAAATCCATGCAATGTCTCATGTTATACTTCACTAGAAAAATAGAATATACTTATTTTTAATCAGTCTACAGTCATCTAATAGGACAAGACTTTACAATACAAAATAAAAACCTTTCTATAAAAGCAGTCTTTCAGCAAATGCATTTCTTAAAAACATGAATTGACTTCAAGTAGACCAGAACAAATATATCTAATATTATCACATCCCATTCTTTTCCCATAAATTACTCAGGATTACTGTAAGGAATTTTAATCAGCGTCAGATGCTAAAAGTAGCAACAATGTTACACAAGAAGTTCACAATAAGGACAGAAGGTTTCAGAAAGTTACCTTTGAAACTTTTATATCTTTGTGAGACATGGAACTACTGAAAAGGGATTAAAAGTCAAAAAAACCTACATAAACACACCAGAAAATATGTTTTCCTTTTGCAGGGGAAATGTACTAAACATGTAGTCTCAACATTGGCTACCAAAGGTTCTCGGATTCCCACAGAGCCCAGCACTGACAAAGATCAGGTGACCAAAGCAAGGTGTAACCATACAAACTATCAGTCTATAGCCTGACTTAGCATGTTTGGACACAGCAATGCAGAATCAGACATAAGCATAGAAAATCTTTCAACATAAAACTGTTCAGATTTGCAGATATTACAGTACCTACAGAAGAGTCAACTGTTGATATTTTGCTAATTGTAACTTGTTTCGATAAACTAGAACAGGAATTATTTAGTTATGGATTGAAATAGAAGGAGAAAAGCAGTTATGGGACAAAATAGAAGGTGGAATTCAGGTGGGGGGAATACAACCCTGAAACTATAGTGCATATATAGAGCTCCATCCACCCTCAAAAAAAAAAAAAAAAAGTGGCATTATTAACCTAAAACTTTATTTAGCAAATCTCAGGTGATGCTAGTTTGAATGTAATACATTAGGTCATTAGGTACTGGTGAGCTCATTCCCTTATAACAAGTATCAACGGCAATTCAGAAAACGTTTTTTTCCTCTTCACTGCTCTACACAATCTATGTTTGGGTGTTACGTAGAACACATTACTTTCAAATTCAGTTTAAAGCCTTCTTCATTGCACATGATGGATTCACGTCATTTAATTTATTGTTATACCAATACATGAAGCACATGAAAAAATTCAAGCACTTGAACTTTGTTCCTAAAATCTCCAGAAGCCAGATAAAGCCTATTTTTCATATACCCGTTTAGCTGTATCTGTTGTGAAGTCTTAAAAATTAATATGGTATGCAGGATTGACAGCTTTAATGGTAATAAGTATTGGAAAAGACCATTCCTGAGATAGCACTATTAATCAAGTTACACTCTTCTATTTTGTCAAAAATACTAGTCATTGTGTTAATTGCAAGGTTTCAGGTGACAATCAACTAGCAGGCTCTGCTGATTGAGACTAGTCTTTTAATGACAGTTTAGGTGATTATATTCACGCTATATTTAGAGCTTGTTTGGGCTGCTTGATTGAAAAAATAACAGAAAAAAGCCCCTGTAACTGAGGTTGGGATTGTTTCCTAGGAACAAGAATGACTGGGACACACACAAAATCTGCAGTTCTTGGATTCTACTCCGTCAGTGGCAGAACTGCAGGCTCAGCCACCAACTGGCAGCAGTCTGCATCTGCTCATGATGAGCGAGTCAAGAACCAGCCATACTCAGTGTTATGTGCTAAAAAAGCACAACTACATCAACTTTGAAAATGAAAGTATACCCAACTGAAAGTATACCCAACTTAAACTAAGTATTTAAAATCAAGGGTATCTATAATTACCTTGCTTTACTGAAAGCTGCCAAGTTAGAGAATACTGTTCATATCCACTGAAAATATTGTTTCCTAGATGTTGCAAATAATAAAAGGATTTTGCTTTGCAAACAGACAGTAGCATCAAAAGAAATTCAATTGTCCTTTATGTCCATTCACATAGAATACTGCCACGATGATAAATACATTATAGTGACGATAATCCATTCTATAATTTCTTTGCAGGCCTGCCAGATGACCCTAACTCTCTTCTCTGGTACAAAACCAAGTCCAGCAATTTATTGGGGTCAGCTAGAACTATAATTTTTCCAGAAGTTTTGCAAGACTCTTCATAAAGGTGTGAGTTTAAGGCAGTCAAGATGCAGGAAAATATGTACTCAGATTGCAGAACAAAACAAAACAATTCCCACTTATTCCCTGCAATAAGAATGAATGAATGAATGAATGTAGCTGTTTCAGTTATAAAATATCCTGAAACATAAATTTCATGCGCTTGGCCATATGATTAACACAGATGGCAATTACAGTCTCTCACCTAAATCAGTGTGCAGTACATCCGCTTTTCTCTTCGGGCTGTAACACTGCTTTGCCAGATAGCTCACCCTGAAGCATCCGAACATTTCTGAACACATGTTTCTGTAACCCTTTTAAGAAAGGCTAAAGTAAACATTCTTCAATGTAAGAAAGATTTACTGATCATTAATTAATTACTGAGGTTACAACAATATCTGCTAAATTGTTCTCCTGTGGACAGGCTGCTAACATTGCCAGAACATCATTACAAATATTGAAATTTGTTAACAGTGTAAATTCCACTCACACAATGGCAGACCTGAAACTGCGATTGCATAAAGAAAAGGGTTGTGCCTAGGCTGGTAATCTCACATATTTGGTTTGAGAATAAAATTTACTCATTCTATGAGAAAAGAATGCCTAGCTTGTAATTCTGAAGCATGAGGTATGTATGCTGTTAGTCGTTCACTATTAAGTCATAACATTATTGGGAACAGACACTTGTTAAAATGAAAATGTCATAAATGGGGAGTTAAAGAACCACACTGACAGAAAATTCTTGTTGTCAAAAATCTACATTTATTCTTTACTCACCAGAAAGTTACCTTAATTCCTTATTAGTGAACCACTCAGGAACTTGGTCTGTTTTCTGAGCTCTGCTAGTATTCAAGGAATGCTTACTACACACTACCTGTTGGGAGGAAAGGGTTAAAACCAGAAGATGTGGTGAGGAGGAGGGAATAGTTTCACTCAAAGTGACCTTGCAGCTGGGATTGCTAGAAATGTCAGTGTGGGAAAAAATATGTCCATTTATTATGTCTAGTGTGGTTTATCCTCTGCCTGTTTTAAGTTGAATTCCTGTGGAGACATAACACACTCTCACAGACAAGCACAAAGCTTTTTGTAGTAGTGAGGCAGGCAGAGACCCTCCTGCTGCCCACTAGGATGAGCTAAGCCCAACAGTCTGTGTCCCTATGAGTCTCTGCTGCCCTGCTTTGTGAGCAAGATAATTAAATAAATCTACTCTGCATTTTAGCTGTGGCTTGGTGGTTGCCTTAGTTACCTGTATGTGTTGATTCACTGACAGGAACAGACATGGGTTGGGATGTGTATCCTTGTGGAATCTTCCATCTTCCTAAAGAAGCAGATCTTCATGTGCTATCTTCCTCATCATCTCACGTTTCTTACTGAAACTGTTCCACCTAGTATAAATGAATTGCTACTTAATAAAGCAAAATGAGGAGGAAAAGATTCTTTGGCCTCAGAGTTCTAGGATAATTAGGCAGGTTATTACAGGGATTTTCATGTTCCACACCTAATAGCGCAGTCAGTAGAAGAAATACAACAAGCCAGAGACGCACAAACTCCCTGCCTGCTGAGCAGCACTCAGTGTGCCAGCAGGTCCAACCAACAAAGGCCCTGGTGTTAGAAGAGACTGACTAGAGCTTCAGTGCCTGTTATTTTACTAGCACTGGGAGCTACTGGTTTTATGCAACCCCACTAACAAAATCACATACAGATGTGGGATACCTACAAAGATAGAAAGCAGCACCTGATACAATGTACTGAGGTCTTCATAAAGCTTAAAATGTTGGATGCCAGTGTCTAGGTCTCTTTTGGAATTTCCCAAGAAAAGGCAACTTTTCCCTTTCTGGAGCACTCTAAACAAATACTGAGACTAAAGGATTCAGTAGTACTATATTGTCCAGGGATTTTGTTATTTGCTGTGAGAAATACTTTAGAGGCACTTACATGAGATAGTCTATTGGATGACCACATTGCCTCAACTTCCAGTATGCATTTGAAGTTCTTCCCAAATGCCAAACCCGGAAAAATCACAGCTACAAAGCAGAACATAATGGTTAAGCTCAGCACTGATTGGCATACTATGAATAGCTGCCTGACCAAAGTGCAAAAATCATAATTATAAATGACAGTTGGAATATTTATCTGGCATTAGCACTTTTACATTTCTCATAGTGAGGCACTACATTATTGTTACAGAAGTATAACTTTATCCAAGATCAAACTTCTATTGCCAAGTCTGAAACAGTCTTGATTTTTCAAATTAAGTTACAGGGTTATGGCTCTATTCTTGACTGTGCCTGCAGATGTTATCTTAGCTCCACCGAGCATATTGGTGATTGTCTCTTCCCTAAAACTCTTTGTGATTCAGTAACCAGACATCCCTGTGACAGAACTCCCCAAGAATCCAATCTCATAGTCTGTCCAAACACAGCGGTGTTAACACAAAGCACATCTCACAGTGACTTTCAATTAAATAGCCAGTCAAGGAGACTGAATTCATAGTGCTCACATTTTCATAAAGCATTGTAGTAGCAGCTGCTGCTCTGAAGTATAATATTAAGTTGTAAAGCGTCCTCAGTCAGCAGAAATTCAAATTCGCATTTTAACAAAGAGAAGGTGATCCGAAAGTTATATGGGGACTCTGCACTTTCCAATCCTGAAAATGGGAAACCTATGGTAGATAATTAAGTATTTACATGACAGAAGAGAGAATAAGGGAAACATGACAATAGCCTGTTGATAAAAAAGCTCTCTATATAATAGTTAGAATCCTGGACACCAATCCCGATTTTTCCTATCTTTTACTGGATTTTATTAGGGGAAAAACAGTAGATGGGCCTCTAGCCTAAAGGTTAATCAGGAAACCTGCAGAGACAGGCACCTTACTTCAGTCTGCAGAAAAATTCTGAAGAGTCTTCTTTTCGTAGAATCACAGAATCACCAGGTTGGAAAAGACCTCTTAAGATCATCGAGTCCAACCCATGCCCTAACACCTCAACTAAACCATGGCACCAAGTGCCACATCCAATCTCTTTTTAAACACATCCAGGGATGGTGACTCCACCACCTCCCCAGGCAGACAATTCCAGTACTTTATCACTCTTTCTGTAAAAAACTTTTTCCTAATATCCAACCTATATTTCCCTTGGCACAGCTTAAGACTGTGTCCTCTCGTTCTGTTAGTTGTTGCCTGGAGAAAGAGACCAACCCCCACCTGACTACAACCACCTTTCAGGAAGTTGCAGAGAGTGATAAAGTCACCTCTGAGTCTCCTTTTCTCCAGGCTAAACAACCTCAGCTCCCTCAATCATTCCTCATAGGGCTTGTGTTCCAAGCTCTTCGCCAGCCTCGTTGCCCTCCTCTGGATGCGTTCAAGCGTCTCAACGTCCTTCTGAAACTGAGGGGCCCAGAACTGGACACAGCACTCAAGGTGTGGCCTCACCAGTGCCGAGTACAGGGGAAGAATGACTTCCATGGTCCTGCTGGCCACACTGTTTTTAACACATGCCAGGATGCCGTTGGCCCTCTTGGCCACCAGGGCACACTGCTGGCTCATGTTCAGTCAGCTGTCGACCTGTACCGCCAGGTCCCTTTCCACCTGGGCACTGTCCAGCCACTCTGTCCCCAGCCTGTAACGCTGCAGGGGGTTACTGTGCCCAAAAGGCAGGACTCGGCACTTGGACTTATTAAACTTCATCCTACTGGACTCGACCCATCCATTCAGCCGTTCCAGGTCTCTTAGCTGCCAAACTAAGAATGTGCTGTCACCAGCTGTGCTTCCTGTGCTCCTCAGAGCCCTACAGTGTATTCCTGCATTCTACCTTTTGATGGTATTAGCAACTATGTGGCCCTAAAGTAAAACAGAACAGCTTGCTTACATTCTGAAAAAGAAAAAAAAAATTACTCGCTTTTAGTCAGACAGCAAGCTGTTCCATTTTGTGGAGCTGCACAATTACCAGAACCAACTGCATAACTGAAGAGAGAACACATACTGCAGGATGTGGGTAGTACCACCCCTTTTGAGCAGCAAAATCTTTCTCCAGCTGAAACCATCCTTGAGAGATGGACAAATCTTAAAATATAACCTTGTCTTCAGCCGTTCATTATTAATTGTTAATTGCTATTAACACTTAATTGTTCCTTGTCCAATACAGTTACTTTTGGTGGACTTGACTAGTACTGCTGTAACTATGATGCCTGGAGCTCAAATGCTTACAGGAATGATGATGGTATGATACACATACCTGATGCATGCTCCCCCAGCAAGCCCTGGAGCCTTTTGTTGCCGCTCTTAGATCAGAAGCTATGAACCCTACAGCAGAGCTAATGGAATGGGGTGCAGGCAACTGCTACTCTCAGTGCAAAGTGCAGATGGAGGCCAGAGAGGTTAAACTGTTGGATTTGGAATGAAGCATGCACCAGTCTGCCAGTCGTGGTACAGGAACAGTAACCTCCAACAAAGAGCCATAGCAGGCAGGGAGAAGTAACGCTGCAGAAATCAGTTAAAGGCTGGTAACACCCTTAAGCTCATGTGGCAAAGCGATGTTACCCCTAAAGAGCCATTTTTGGGGCTAGAACTTTCAAAAAGCACTACCAAAAACTGTCATAGCTCTAGCTGAGAAGTGAGATCACAGGACTTTACATGTTGGCAGATTTGTAAAAATGGGTATAGATGGAATGTCAATAGCTACAGTTCATTAACACTGCAGCTACTCCAATCTAATTTATTTTCTACTCTATAAAATACAAATTAGCCTTCAGTAACAACCAGATTAGCAAAACACACTTGACTGCATATGAATTAAACTTGTTTATAATACTTTTTATATCCACCCTTTTAAACTATAATATTTTGTTACATCTATTACTGTAAATCCTTCAGAAAAAAACCCACACAGCTAAAGAAATGATTACAAAAGGAAAGTAGGAAACTGTCAGTTCTACATTGCTACCCAATGCTCATGAAAAATGATGCAGATAAAAATATTAATTTATGGGAAGTTTCAGTTCCTTTGTACTTCTCTATGTATCAGCCTGCCAACCCAACCACAAATCTCACAGATGATCCATGATGATTTGTCTTGGAATTTTTCTTGCAACAATGTCTATCCAGGAGCAGCATTAAGCAAGCAGCATAACTATTTTTATTTTCAAATAGCCTGTCACACTGTCTTTAATAAATAATCACATATACCATCAAGCATCTACTTATGAACAATAAGCATTCATGATCTCATGATCTAAGTATAATTCTAAACCTGTACTAATGTGATACTGCAATCTACTGCTTCAGTAATTATGCCACCTTTAAAAGGTCATAGCATATAGAACTGAATCCTCCCTGCCAAGTTCTACTTGACAAAATAATACTACAACACAGTCTACATCATGCATGAAGTACACTTCAAAAATGAAATTAAGCAACAGTTGAACGTGGATGGGTATAGCCAGAATGTGTCAAGAAAGCTGTTATGACAGGTCTGCTGACAGAAAAGAAAGCAAAATTAATATAAAGAAAACATTTATAAACTGACAAATTACATATTTGAAGAAAATATAAAGTACCATTAACAGTACAGAACAGGAAAGACACCACTGAGATTCTTCTGATTATAGAGGGAAAAGCCTTTCTCCTGTTTGGGAGGTCTATAACAATCTCTCTATAATTGTATTGGAACAATAAAAAGTTTGGGTTCTTCCCATCTGTACATAAAAATATTTGAAAAAATCAAGGCCACTGGATTTCTTGCTAAATTGAATTTCTTATTTCTCTGGATGTTTAAATGATAAATTTTTAGAAATTAGAAATATAAAATGCAACCCAACTTCCCAACTACATTCAAGTGGCAAAGTCCACTGCTTTCTACATTAACACAACGCCAGCAATTAAAATAATAACATAGCAACAAACAGAATTAGAGTCAAAATGTATTTCAGAGTCTGTCTGGCAAGTATGCAAAGGGTGAAAACATGAAACTTCCTGTTCATCTAACACAACAGGTTTTTTTCTATGCAGAGCACCAAAATCACCATTTCTAACCAATAAAACCCCCTGACATTTACAATACAATTGCTTTTGTAAACTTCTACATGGAAAAAGTATAATCAAAATTTCTTGTAACGATTTTGCCCTATCTTATTAGGAAAAAGAAAAAAAAAGTCACCAGTAACAGAGATTCCCTGAACTGGCACCCTTTGAAGTTGCTACTGCTTTTATTTCACAGACCACCACCTGTCACTGTAGAGGTATGAGCTAATCACACCAAGACAGCACTGCACCAGCAGCTGTACTTACTTACGTTGATTCCAACTGCCTGGGGAAAAAAAGAAAATGAAAACACAGCTAAGATTGTTAAATGCACAAACATAAACGTTTGCTCCTGACTCAGCAGCTTAAACAATAATAACAATATTAGTCACAAAATCCTGAGATTCAGTCACTTCTGCTCCATGAACATTTCAGTTTTTCCAGTAAATCTAATGGAACTTATGTGGAGGAATGAACAGACCCTCCAGTGAAAACATTTGTACTTCAGTGCTTAATATATAACGTACCTGCTGTATATTAGAGCTGGAGTAAATTTAACTGTATAACTGATGTTTCTTCATGCACACAGACTACAGGTAATAGCACAGAAATCCTGCACACATTCTGTGTTTCAAAATAAGAATGAACAGCACTGTTAATAAGTTACAACGGTCATGTGATAAACTAAACTCAAACAACAAATGCTGTTAGATTCACTTCAGTTTATATAGTATTACTTGCAGATTCCATCTAAAAATCAATCTTGAATTCTCTAAAACTCTGAATTATTCCTGACTGAGGCAGTTACAAATGAAAGAACGTGTTTCAGTGGTAATCTACAAATGGTGAAATGACAGGGAAGCTTTCTTCAGTAAGTGCATACGAAACACTGCCAGGGTACACACACATTGCTTTATTAAAGAACAATTTGATGCCATACAAAAGCAGAGCATAGTTCACTTTTAGTCAGACCGTTGAGCTAAGATTCCTTTTCTGTCTTTAGAAACAGAAAAAACCCAGCAAAACAGAAGCTAATGAACTTAAAAAAGCCCCACAGCTTTACAGACAGATTCATTCAACTGAACCACTAAATCGCAAATACTCATATTCTGTGTAGTAAATCTGGATAGTAAAAACTGAAATTGAAAACAGTAAGATACTTTTTTGCAATCCCAACAGAAATTGTCAGTTTTCGCTTACTTTTGACAGGAGTTTGTACTTGATATTTACCTTTCTTAAAAAAATTCATGTGTCTGCTTAGCGTAACAGAACACCATCAACAATCTTTAAAGAAATATTTTAGGACAAAATATCAAGCACGTTATTTTTCTAATTCTGAATTCTGTCCATAACATCAGAATGGCACATTCTTAATATTATAATTGAATATATTGTCAAATTAATGATATATCAAAATAATTTACACAAACTAACTCTTTCATTTATAACTAATTCATCATCACGAAGCAACTCACATTATCAAACCACATGTATTAGTACCTATGTCTCATGGAGACAAGTAATTTTCATAGAATAATATAATCAATAAGGTTGGAAAAGACCTCCAAGATCACCAGGTCCAACCTTTCACCAAACATCACCATGTCAACCATATCACTAAGTGCCATATCCAGTCTTTTATGGAACACTTCCAGAGATAGTGAATCCACCATCTCCCTGGGCAGCCCATTCCAATGCTTGAGCACCCTTTCAGTGAAGAAATTCCTCCTGATGTCCAACCCGAACTTCCTTTGGCACACCTTGAGGCCATTTCCCCTCGTCCTGTCACTGGCTGCCTGGGTAAAGAGGCCACGCCCTACCTTGCTACCCCCTTCTTTCAGGCAGGTGTAGAGAGCAATAAGGTCTCCCCTGAGCCTCCTTTTCTCCAGGCTAAACAACCCCAGCTCCCTCAGCCACTCCTCGTAAGATTTACTCTAGAGACCCTCCATCAGCTCTTGCCCTTCTCTGGACATGCTCCAGCCCCTCAATGTCTTTATTGTAGTGAGGGGCCCAGAACTGGACACAGCACTCAAGGTGTGGTTTAACCAGTGCCAAGTACAGAGGAATAATCCCTGCCCTGGTCCCACTGCCCATGTCATTGCTGATACAGGCCAGGATGCCACTGGCCTTCTGGGCCACCTGGGCACAGCTGGCTCATGTCCAGCTGGCTGTCAAGCAGCACAGATGAGCTGACTATGCAGGAAGTTAGCACTGTAGCAGTGACTTCAAGGTACACTGTTATAGGGTACTCATAACCTCTACTGGCATACACTAGCTAGTATGGAGTGACATAAGCACTCTAGAAAGCAAGCTACGGATGTTCCCAAACCTCTTTCAGAAATGAATCCTGGAAGATTCAGCTGCAGCAATTTAAGACATTACTGCTCATCTCCCAGAACTGAACTTTCTACGTTCACAATCCAAAATGCAATCTTCAAAGTAGCAATCACTAGGATTTTATTAATCTATTTGCACTTGACTGCCCAAGTTATCTGAAGATAGAGCAGCCATGGCAGAAGCCTTGTAGGTAGGACAGGTACAAAACTTCATCTTAAGCCATTACAGATATATTCAGTAGGAGTTTCTCTGACAAAAGCTTGCTGTGGCCAGCAGTGAATGCTGCTACAACATGCTCTGAGGATCCAACGACAGAAGCGAATAAATCATTTTGTTGATGAAGTTCAATAGCAGGCCATTAAAGATAGCTATTCTAGTTTGAATGGTCGATTTCCAGCTTTTAAAGATACCAACTTGAAACAGAAAAGAACAATCAATCTGAGGCACAGTAACCAGACATGTAAACAACTTTACTAATACATTAAGGTGTGCTTTTATTACCCAATGATTTTATTTAAGTGGACAGAGAATAATCAAAGTGACAAGACACATTCTTTTTACTCGCTCCCTCCTTTTGCCATTTCCTAACTCAAGTTTAGCAAAGATTCCATCAAATGATCAGCAAGCCACCAATTTAAGAGAACGATCAAATAGATCTCCAAATACCTGTGGAATAATCCGCGTGATGCTACAAAGTTCTATTACAAACGAATCCTGGTGTCTCTAGACACAGAAAGTGACACAACCCAAAACTGTAGGTAACTGTCACACTCTAGGCATTCAACTGCTCCTTTGCAAAGGTAAATGTGCTATAGGACAGGGTGAGTGCACAGCGTATTACTGACAAGGAAATCACTGTGATTATGGTTCATAACTTAACTTCCACTACAAAAAACAGGTGACAAGAAGATTTCCAACCGTCTTCACATCCAGTCAGTCAACCAAAATTCCTTGAAGGTTTGTATTACCAGGGATGTTTGCATATACGCTCTATTCAAATGTATTCTCAGCTGCTGTGGAACAAGTTAGAATGGTCCATAAGGACTTATCTCTTAATTAAAGGTTTGAAATAGTCTCCACTATTCTTCAACTCCCTTTTCTTGCTTGTCAGCATTTTCATGCAATTTCAAGAGAAAAGAAAATCTGGACTACATCTTAGAAAGACAATTAAATATTCTCAATGTAAGTCTCATGTGTAGAGTCATAGTTCCACTTCCAGCCTGTTATTCCAGATGTCTGACAAATATATTTTTAAATGGCAAGACAAAGGGCCTGTTCAATGGTTACTATCCATCACTTTTGGCTACTCAGTTCTTAGGAAAACAAGCAGATCATAAGAGCCATTAGATCCTGAAAACAAACATTTTAAGAACTAACAACTGGTGGAATTTAGCACTGTCCTCTTCTAAGTTGAGATGGTAACAGGACAAAAGAAATTAAATGCAATCTACTACTTGCTCAGTTGGTCGACTTAGCAAAGGGCTTGAAACCATGAAGTGAAACTGAGTGAATCCTGGAATTTTATTACATGCAGCACCTAGGAAAGAATGAAAAAAAAAAAGTAATTTGCTACATTTGAGATTAGTGTCTCTGTCATTGTATTTTATCATCTAAAGACCCAGTTACTAATTATACTACAGTGGTATAATTATTCTTTTACAATCTGTTTAACCCAAGACATCTTGAAAGTATTTAATTTCTAAGTGAAAATACAGTACTGCTGTAGTGCAATTAATGCCCTTATACTACAACTCAAAACAGTAAGACAAGTCAAGAAAATCTGTCTCTCTTTCAATCCTGATTAATTTAATGAGTTCCTTCAACACTAATCTCTTAAACACAGAACTATAGGAAGTAAGAGATCAAAGAATAAGAAAAGCAGTCTAACTAAATAATCCACATTGATTAGCAAATTGTACTTCCTACTGATCTAAGAGTTCACTAATGAGATGCCTGGCACAATGACTACTCTTAGATCGCTTTGAAGCTATGCTTAACATTCACATTCTCTCTCCCTTATGCCATATCTAGGGAAGGCAAAGCAGTCTTTTTTTAAAACCTTCAAATTAATCATACACAGTCCAGGAAAACAAATGAAGGTTGTAAATATTTTTGGGTTTTGCTAACACTTCCATAAATTTTGTGAAAGTCTAAGACATCAAAATGTAAAATTATCTCCAGTCTTAACTAGGACATAGCTGCTCTGCTAACCAGCATTCAATACTATGAAAGGCCAGTACTCCTGCAGTCTTCAAAGAATAATTAAAGACTTCTTCTTTAAAATCTCTGTTCAGTTTTGTACATCTGTGATCTAGTTAGGGTCAAGCATCTCTGTCTGCAAAAGAAAATACATACCATAACTTCCAGTTGTATTGGCACAAATGATAGCACCAAAGAACTTTGGAGCATACTTCTGGATTCTGGAAATAACTTTCTGACAGGCTACTGTTGGGTCTGTTCCCATCCTCATATATTCCACAGCTTGATAACTAAAAAAAAAAAAAAAAAAATCCCATACCCAGAAAATTAGCCATACTCAGGTTATATAATTTAAAATACCACAGAACAGAACCTGGTTTCTTTAAATAATGGAAACACATGATAAATAATTTTTAGGCCAGCTTCATATTGGCAATTATTACTCAAGTTCTACATAACAAGCAATTAAAAACAAGACTAAAAGGGACTACAAGACGTCATCTATACCACCTATCATTCTATGGCAGGCCAAGCCAAGACAGAACTCTGATCATTTGCACTGGAAGAGGCTAAGCAAAAGATCAGTTAAAGAACTGCAAGGAACAATGGCTTAGAAGACTTGATGGCTTCTGTTTTTCACTACATGATTAAGTTTGACATTAGAAGCAATTGCTAGTTTTCAAAAAGGCTAATGTCAAGATAATTTTTTGAGGAAAACTCAAAAATGTTTTTGATTTTTTGAGGAATTTGTTTTTGATTTTTTTGATAATTTTTTGAGGAAAATTCAAATACTGTATCAGTATTACATTACTGATAAATTATTGATTTCAGTAAGCATTAAAAAAAATCTTTCAGAAAAAATTTAGGTTTCTGAAAACATCAAAATGGACATATTTTCTTTATTTTATGAATATGAAGGCACCATGTTTTGATCAGGACTTTGAGCTACTTTCAAACTTTTTGCAAAGTGATTTAAAAAACCCCTCATTCTAAGAGTAATCGAAATGAATTTCCTTTTTATCTAAAGGAATTCCTTGAGATGAACCAGTTGCATTTCCAAAATGTCCTGAGAGGTAAAAAATTATCTATGTTGCCATTTTCTTTCAGAACTTGAAGATTAAATGATAACTCATGACATAACTTACAAGCAAACATTAGATCTCTTTGATGAAAGATGCATATACCAAGACCAACTCTTGTTACACTAAGAAATCTACAGATTGCATTAATTACAGATGTTATCAAAGTACCACAGAAAATAACATCTCTTGTATTTTGAGACTCCTTATTATCTTTGATTTATTCTAACAATCAAATTGGTTCAAGTTATGTAAAGATAACTATCTGAATATAAAGCTGTATTTCAGGGGGGTCTCTTCACTAATCAAAAACTCAACAGGAAGTTACCATCTCAAAGAAGGCATACAGAAAATATTAGCAATTTTGCCCTTTCTTTGACACTTCCTTCACTTCTGGGAGGTTAATTCTAGTTTTTGTTTTCATGTGGGAATATCTAAATATCATGGAATTAGTAAAAATCTTTACCTATGAAGAACTAGTAATTAACTACCTAGTCTGGTGGTTAATCCACTGGTGCAAACATGAAAATGTTTTAAGCATTACAGACAAACACTTCAGGCTGCTTAAGTGCAATCTAAGCTTTACTTACTAACCTTATCGTAGAGATCAACTCACTAGTACTCTTGGAATCTTATATGACAAGATAGGTAATTCATGAAGTTGTCAACTGCCTTGTATTTGAAAGACTGGCTTGGAACAGCTTGAAATTCACTGACGACATCTGTAAATATGCAACAGCTAGCAGGCTTTCCTGGCTGCCAGAGTTCCAGAAAAGTTGCCTGAGCAATATGAGGGCCACTTCTGTATTTTCCTTCAAGCATCAGTGCCCATTATGTTCAGCATGGATTTCCATAATTCATTCCTGCTGAGACTGAACCACAAGGACGCTCATGAAGAGAGCCGTATCTTACACAGTTTATACAACCACGGTGACAATACTAAAACACCTCTTTCAGTTTCAAATTACATGCAGTTACAAAGGATCTTTCCAGTGACATCTCCTGAGTGAGCTGAGACCCACACCTCATGCTTTCTACAATTTATGATACTTTCCCACACAACAAAATGCTTTGGAGAAGAAAGCTTATCAGTTCTGCTAAAAAGAATACAGGTTGGAAATACACTCATTACCTGCTGCCTGTTTGCTCACAGCTTGGCAGTATTAAGAGATCTCTGTCATCAAGATATTTAAGTCCCTTCTTTTAAGACAGATCGTAAGAATAACTTGATTCTGCTACTGTTCTTTCCCCTTTCAATCCTTCCTTTACTCCTACTACAGCAGTCACTAAGTCATATTTTTAATCAATTTCTTCATTTGCTGAGTCCACATTTTGCTGCAGAAATCTAGCAAAGTCTGCCCTAAGGACAAACCTGGGTAAGAAACGCATCATGATGTCACCATCCCCAGTGGCTGCAGCTCCTCCTGCTGTACTATCAGCATAGGATCCCGCTCCAGCTATCGGAGAATCTCCAACACGTCTGTGCGAACAATGGAAAATAAAAACCAAACTTTGTCAGCCTTACTGCCTCCAGCTGACTTAGCATTAAACCCACAGGAGAACAGAACAGGTAAAGAGGTCAATCCACTGCAGTCAAAAGTCTTGTCTTAAAACTACCCGTAAAAGTGAACTGTGATAACCTGGCTGACCCGAGGCTTAATCCACCTCCAATGCACAACTGTCTGTTACTATACTGACTATAGTTAAGCCAGTGAGGTTTAGCCTGTGGGCAACAGTAAGCAGCTGGGGACATTAATATGTTCAATAACTTGCTGCTAAATCCAGAAGTTGTCTGACCTGGTTGACAGACAATAATCCTAACTGTGTAGAAGAAGTATCTCAAAGACAAAACACAACCCTGGGGCTCTGATTTTATGTACATTTCTTAGGAGACTGTGTACCTCTCCAAAATGCTTATTTGTCTCTGGTGCCTTGCCTTACAAGTTGTCTCACAACTGTGCCAGTTGTTTGTGTCTCTGTGTGGTGAATTAAGCAAGCTGAAAAACAAGCATTCCCTTAAGTAAACACACATAGTCTTGCAATTGAATCAGTTCCTCAGTATTAGGATCTGTGGCAAGTGCACAAAAATAAGCAAGGGCATTTTGTGATCTAAAGGTTAATGTTTTACACCCCAATGACAAGTTTAACATAGGAAACAAGGTGCGGAAAAAAGCTTTTTTGTAAAATCAGAGATACTAACCCTGGAATTTTGTGGACTGCACCATTAGTAGATGTCCCAGAAGCAACAGTTCCACTCACACCAATTACAACCATACCTAAGATTTTCAACAGGGACAAAATATATTCAGAAACAGTACTAACATATGTATTTAATTGGCACTATGCTTATCAAACAGAACCACAATGCCCAGACTATTCAAATTACTGATATCCTGAAATACAGAGTGGTACTATTTAGGAAAACAAGTTCTTTTTAAAAGAGATTTGGAAACTTTTAGGATATATTACAAGAGCTCAAAAAGGAATGTGAAACAGTGAGCGCCACACTGTTCAGAGCTGTATGTTACTGCTGCCCAAGCAGCCACTGCCTCCTGATACACACCTTTGCTAACCAGTAGAGAACAAGTACCTGGTGTCACCACACTGAGCACTAATACCACCAGAACAACAAAGTTTGGAAATTACAAATGATGCTTGAGAGAAATTTAAAAAAAAAATCAGAAGCATGAGCTTAAATTTGGCAGAAGATGACATATCGCCTACCAAAGTAACTAGAGTTACATGACGGGCAACCACATGTATGGATGAGCCTATCCCTTGCTAATTTTGTGCTGATAGAAAGCCACTGCCTCATACTAAAGAAGTTTAGATTGTCACTTGGAATCGGATTTGAGATCAGCTGCTTCTCCATAGAACAACGCTTTATCTCCATAGAGCAGGAGAGGGCATGAATTCCTGCTAGCATAAAACTCCAGTACAAACTGAGAACCAAGAAGCAGAATTCGATGAGCTGAATTCTGTTTCTCTGACCTCACTAAGCATATCTTCTGCTCATAGAAAAGTTTCCTGACCAGTAGAAGCTAAAAACGTAGAGGCATGGACCCAATGCCCTCTGCAAAGAGACTGGAAGGGCATCAGTTCCTACCAATGTCCTAAATGCATGCTGAATGAAGACTCTTCTCAAAATGTGCTACTCACAGAGACATTTCATATGTAAAACAATGGGGTGGGAGAACTTGAAATACTAATACAAAATACCATCATTTACTACAAAACAGCTTAGGACTACTTAATGATAGATCAATTCCTGAATTGTATTTAGCAGATTCCTCTCTCCTGACACTCCACAATTTCTGAGTTTTCCAGCAGTTACTGAACACTGTTTACGCAGGCAAGTAAGCTAGCTATCAACTTAAGAATTTGGTAGGTTCCCTGACTTCTGTAGCCTATTAATTGATTATTAGTAGCATGAACTAGAAACAAAGAAGAAAGATCCACACTTGAAACAACTTGCTAATTCTTGCTATTGTAGAGACCATCAGACAAAAAGTTCTGGATTGCTAAACTTAGAAAAATCCAAACTAAACCAAAAAGTGCAAGTTTCAAGACTACAAAGTATAAAGCTTTGAAAGACATGAATCTGTAACTGCTCTAGTCCTTTGTCTGATCTGCTCATTAAACAACTTATAGGCTTAGCAATTAACAGTCCTCAATCAGTAAACTCTTAGAAGTTTTTGGGACTACTATGCTCACCTGTTTTAGTATTAGATTCTGTAGAAATTTACAGATTTAGAAAACAGCCAGAATAGAAGAAAAATGAAAGCAAACTTTATAAGCTTAAGGAGTATCACAAACACTGCTTTTAGTTGGCAACCAGACTAACGGTTTACTCATTTCTTCTACACTGCAAAGCCTTTTAAGTTGGTCTGACAGCGACACCATAATCAAGATACACGTAATTATTTTTAATTAAATCAGCTTTCTAAACATCCACAGCTGCCCAAGCAATTATGCCAAGGGATCTGCAGGAAAAGCAGCAGGGCAATGAAGAAGAGCTAGGGCAAAAAATGAAGCAAGTGGCTGTGCAGTCAATGAACTGGAAAAAAACCAAAAACAAATCCTACTTTTAGGCACTCCATCCTAACACATAAGTAACAGAATCTTGAAACCACTATAAACAGGAAATAATTCCTATATTTAATACTTTTCATTAAATCAGTATGATTTAATTGTTAGAGAAATGAGAAAAAAAAGATCAGCATCAGAGTTACCAAAAGTTGTTACCAATAGTATCATGGTTATGAACACTACTTTGTGAGCTGGTGTGTTCTTCTTTATAAGTTGCTTCTTCAGGCCGTTTATAGGGTCCACAGGATTTTGAAGAGTCTGGCACCACATTCTGTAATTAATTTGTGATTTGCATGAATACTATAATATATTTGATACAGATATATTTAAAAATACTCCAATCAACACCTATAATCTAACATACACACATCAGATGTCCAGTACTTAAACCATAGAGGTGTACTGAGATCTCACAAATTGTTTTGCTTAATGAATAACGACTGATTTATGGTATTATACAGTAAAAAGGTTTTCCTACTGGAAAAGTTAGGTTGTTCAAATTAAACACTCTTCTTTGCTCAACTGACTGGTCAAAAAAAAAAAAACAAACCAGTCTACAAACATGTAGAAATCTGTTAACACCTGAAGCAAAAAAACCCCATCCAAACAACAAGCCAAGCTCACCATAACAGGTAATTTTAATGGACATTTGCACTAACCTGATGTATTCACATGTCTGCATAAAGCCTCTCAACTACTTAAAGACCGTAATTACTAGAATAAGATTTTCTTTCAGAAATTTATATACGCTTAAAAAAATACATGCACTGCTTTGTTTATTTTGGCAAGTCCTGTTCCAATTAAGAACTAAAAAATAACTCCCACACCAAAACACTACTGCAGCAAGGTCAAAACCAGCAGGATCTAAGAAATAAGAACTAGACACATACACTCCCAAGTTTAGCAAGTGCTTAGTAATACCAAGTTTTTTTCTGTTTAATAAGCAAAACTTTTTTTCTTCACAGGAAAGTATAACTTCTATATAAGCTGAAAGGAAGCGGCAATGCTGCATTACTGACTTTCTAAACCCCCCCCTTCACTGCCATCACTGAACTGTACCTTCCAGTAGTTTGGCTGACAGCTTTGATTAAGCCACTCGGAATATAGCGAAAGGGATTTCTGGGTAGTTAAATCTTCATATGGAAACCCCATTCTTACAGCAAACAGGGAGGCTTGAAAAGCAAGAACAAAATAAAAAAGAAACACTGATTTACTTACAGCTTTATGTATTTCAGCATAATGCATGCATGTTACGTTTTTTTAGAAATCAAGAAATTCTACATCCTTTCTGGAGATGAGAAATACATCTTCAGGGAGCAGTATCAGCCATTAGTGTGATGTACAACTGCAGTTGCAAACTCTCACTTCACAAGCAGTAACATAAAAGTTTTCCCATTGAAAGAGAAACAAATTCAACTCCATTAATCAACTGGACACCAAGTAAGAGTGTGGAGCAAGAATGGCCTAGGCTGTGTGGGTCACAGAAGTAAGTCATACAAATATATTTTCCTTAAAAAGCTAGTTTTTATCAAATATAAGTAACATAGCAGCACAACGTTTGCCATTAAAACTTGAAAAAAGCAATCCACCAGCTTACATCACATTATACTTCTTGCTTGCAGCTTTTAAAGTGACTGCTTCCTTGTTTTGAAAATTAATATAATACATGCCAAGAGAGCAAAAGAAATACCAACACAAGCAATGAAAGAATGCTACACTTCTAAGAATGACTTTTATCATTAGGCAAAGGGAAAAGAAAAAAGATCAACTCTTCTTTCATCTTTTAGCTGTAGATACTTTTGATATTACCTGGTAACAGATACTGTTGCTAGGTTCAGATGCTTGAATTTATATTAACAATCCTTGATAATAATGTCACTATAATACACAGCTGAACAAACTTATCCAGCCCAAGAATTAAGAGAAGCCTTCAATTATTTCTGGACTGCTTTTCTATGTTTTTCTCAAAAACTGACACTATTAAAAGTATCTTAGGACTCAGAGGAAAAGGAAACTAACAGCTTCAATTAAATAAATATTTATTTTCCCACTTACAGAACAAACAGGCAGGATTTGGGGGTTTTTTGTTAGGGCTTTTTTTGTAAGATAAAACTGTGCTTGTGCATGTTTGTCAGGAATTTGTTCATAATTTTTGAAAAACTGTTTCTATTCCAGGAGGCAGAGTTCCAAGTAAACAGCTCAAAGAGTAAAAATTACGATTATTGGTGTAAGTATTGCAAGAACAAAACGAGAAAAAGGTCTCTGTGATTTTGAAGTTTTCCCATCTGTTAGAGACAAACAAGAAAATTTCTTGGCAATAACCAAATTAGGGTTTTTTTCCTCACTTGTAACCATCCTGCATTGAATATTCCTCACCAGACTGTCTACATTGATATATGTGTCCTTTATTGCTAGTTTTCTAAGACTTCCCCCAAAAAATTAAGGCAAGAAATGGAGAAAGCAGTTCTTTTAACAGTGCAAGAACTCATAAGTGTGGTTATCTGTATCTGTTCAACAAAAGCTACACCACTGGCAAGAAGCAGACCCAAGGAATTGCAAACTGGTCAGCCTCACCTTGATCACCGAGAAAATGGAACAACAAACCCTGGAAATAATTTCTGAGCACATAAAGGACAAGCAGGTGATTAGGAATAGTCATCATGGCTTCGCAAAAGGGAAGTCCTGCTTGATCACCCTGATAACTCTCTATGATGAAACAATTGGTTCAGAGGATGAAGGAAGAGCAGTGGCTATTGTCTACCTTGACTTCCGTAAGGCTTTTGACACTGGCTCCCATAAGATGCCCAAACGGAAGTTGATGAAGTATGGACTGGTTGAGCAGAGTGAGGACTGAAAACTGGCTTAAGGGCTTAGCTCAGAGGGTTGTGATCAGTGGTAGGAAGTCTAATTGGAGCCAGTAACTAGCAGTGTCTCACTGGGGTCAATACAGCATCCATAAAGCAACTTGGCAGGACAAGGTTTGGTTCTGAGGGGCAGCAAGGTGAATGCCAGCCAGCAACAGGCCCTTGCGTCAGAGGCAGGTAACAGCACAGGCTGGGCTCCAGCATTACGAGGAGTAATTAAGTAATTACAATTACCTGTTGCCAGCAGGTCAAGGGAAGTCATCTTTTCCTTTACTCAGCCCTGGCGAGGCCACACACACAGTACTGGCTCCAGTTCTGGGCTGCCCAATACAAGAGTCATGGGCATGCTGGAGACAGCCCAGCAAAGGACCACAATGATGACTAAGGGACTGCAACATCTCTCCTACGAGGAAAGGCTGAGAGAGCTGGACTGTTCAGCCTGGAGAAAAGAAGGCTCAGGGGCGATGTCATCAGTGTATATAAGTATCTCAAGGGAAGGTGCAAAGAAAACAGAATCAGTCTGGTTTCAATACTGCTCAGCGACAGGAGCAGAGGCAATGGGCACAGACTGAAACATGAGGTTCCCTCTGAAAAACAGGAAATACTTTTTCACTCTGAATGTGATCAAGCAGTGGCACAGGTTGTGCACAGAGAGTTTGTACAGTCTCCATCTCTGGACATATTCAAAACCACCTGGACAGGGTTCCTGGGCAACCAGCTCTGGGTGGCCCTACTTGAGCAGGGGGGCTGAACCAGAAGACCTCAAGTCCTTACCAACATCAACCACATTGTGATTCTGTAATACATCCTCTTCTTTAAGTTGTCTATGTACCAAAGGTTTTAAAATACCTAAATTTCCATTTTTTGAGTCAAAATAAACAGAACTGTGAAGGCTATTCAGGTGTGATTGCATTCTAACAGGTTGCAACTTTTTTTTTAATATCAGAACCAAAATTTTTGTATTACTTTCACTAAAATTTTACACATAGGAACAATGTACAGGACATATGTTTTAAAATCATGAACTTGTAGAAATTAATGCATGCCACAGCTTGCATCTTCCTCTCTAGTGTCACACACTCATAAAACTGCAATTTTAGAAGACATGCAGACTTCCCTGGATTGTATCTCTAAGTATATTCAAATAAATGTGTAGTTTAGTTATTGGGAGAAAAATATAGAATAACCTCAGCAATTTTGCATCTTGAATAAAAAATGCCTGAAGAGATTATATGCATTTATATGAAAAGATTCTACTATTCTAGCTAGCTTTTCTGTAATGTAAATATTTGTATTTAGAAAATAAACCATTTGTTCTCTCACGTGCCATTTTGAAGGTTCAAATGTATTTTCTTTTTATTCATCTCCATCTGGTGAAGACAACCAGAGCTTCTTTTATCCAAGTTCCAATTTCCACAAAAAATACATTTCTTTCTTTCTCAATTTCTCCACTGCTTTCAGTAATTCATTAACATTAAACATAATCTCCAATTTTTACTCAGATAAATCTTGAGCTTTCTCCTCTTTCTTTTGCTATTACTGCTATACATTTTCTTCTGAGAAAGCTATCACTGACAGTAAGGACTCAGCATAACAACCTTGTCCACATGCCTCCATTAGGCAAAGAGCTATTTTCCTAGGTTGGAAGATATATTTAAATTAGCACTTTAATCCTTCTGTTTCTTCATTTTCCTTATCTTTTCTGCTCATTCTACTGATTAAAATTTAAAAACACTGTGGTAACTAGCAATGAGGGACAAATGAGTATTAGGAGTATTTCTCCTTCTGCTATTTAACACCTGACCAATTTCTTTTTCTGCACTACCTGTGAAATATCTCTTAGCAAAGCCACTCATAATCATGGTCAACCGCCTTAAATTACATAGAATCTCCAGGTTTCTCTGTTCAGACCTTCTGTCAAACTGTATCCTCATCTCCCAAAATTGTTCCATTTTACTCTATCAAAAATTGCTCTTGCACTTACTTCTGTACATGCTAATTCCTTCAAGAATCTTTTATCTTTTCTTATCAATTTCAAAGCACTTGAATTACCATTAATGCTCAGATGTCATTTTCCACACTTATCTCCGTATTTCTTTCTGAGCAGGTACGGGCTCAGAGCAGGCTTCTTAAAAGCCGAGAAACCTGTACACCACTCACATACCTCCAGGTAATGTACATCTCTTTTTGAAACTGGTATTACTCTACCAACAGCAGCCCGTATTTAAAAAGCTCAACTAAGCCTCCAATTTGCTATTGCTCTTTTATTGTGCCTGGGAGCACAGCCTTTAATGAGCTTTTTTACATTTAAGTTCTCACTTTTAAACAATGAAATACACTAATCATGCTCAATGTACACCAAAATAGTAAAATTTAACTCTAGCGTCTTAATTCTGCCATTCCTTAGAAAAAGTTACTTCATGGCTTTAAATGCAACATTTACATCTAACAGTTTCTATAGTGTCTTTTAATAAATCATCTTTGATAACTTGGATATCAGTGATATTACCAAAGCCTTGGATTACAAGTCAGTATTTGCAGTTAAGCTGGTGGAAAAAACATAAAACTGTTTCTTTTCCTTCTAAAAATAAACCTATTTTATACACACAGAATGACAGAATAAACACTTTTGAACTATTTGAGTAGACTGATTTGATTATCAAGGAATTCTTTCACCTATATTACCAACATTAAAACATGGCAATTTTAATAGGAAGTGTTTCAAAATGCAGGTTTGACTTGGAAACAGTTAAAGGAATAATTACCTGACTCTCCCACTAGTAGTGTATGCTTAGTGTATTCAATGACCTTTCGTGCTACACCAATTGCATTTTTCACTCGCCTGAGATCCGCAACAGCCCCAACTTCCATAGTGTTGCTGGAAACAAGGAATATTTAAAACTTATTAAAACTACAAGAATAATTGCACATTTTTTACTACACAAAATCTGTTCTCATCTAAATCAAAAAGCTTGCTTCTTTAACATAATGCTTTAATTGTTCTATGCCACAGGCAGATGGCACTATGTTAGTAGGGAAAGACTTCCTACATATATTGTTTCCTTTCACAGGCATGGAGATATTGCTCAAGAAACAATACTGCCATTCACAGTAATATTTCCAACAGAGTAACTATTTTGTTACATAAACTCCTAACATGAGCCACACACTTGCAATTACTTTTTAATAGGACAGCTTTAAACAGCAAATAAATTATTGAAGACGATTGTTCCAAAAGTGAAATATTTATGGACTGAATGTAAAGGGAAAGCTAACAATGCTACAAACCATCTGTTTTCAACTGCTATACCTAGAACTGGATTACCACACTACAAGTGAAGAGTCATTTCCTACTCTTCCACCAATCAGATACGTTATTTTTCCTAGTTCCACAGGTCAGCTTGTCCCATAGTCAGCCCCAAAGCAAAAAGATCCTGTAACAACCCTTAAGAGTGCTAAAAATGACAGGGAACATTCTTTCCTCCATACAGTTTCCTTACCCATCCATAATCATTGCATCCAGAGTTGTTTCTCCGCTTTCGTCTGGGCTTCCTCCGTATCCCACACTCCCATCACACTGATCGATCTCACACTGACCACAGCCTCTCTCGACGGCATCCAGCTCCGAACCTCCCAACTCTAATACTCTCCAAGCTGTAATCAACACAAATAATTAAATGTCATTAGGGAAAACAGCTTCCACTACTTCTTTAAAGATGGACATGATGCAAGTGAACTACATAAATGGATAAAAAACAGTAAACTATAACTTACAGATTATAAAGCCAAAATATAAATAAAAACGCAGCCGAAAGAATGCAAAGCATCACTTTTCTAAATATCCTTTTTCTTGTGCATCTGATTAATGTTTCTGACTGAGAAACAGAGCTTCTCTTCTGACTGAGGTATTATTTACTGACATCCATCCTAAGTTCTCTATATCAAACAACCTTCTCTGCCCCAGAATCAATCATTACTTTATCACTGCTTGTTTAAAGCCTTCTGGGAGAAGAAGGAGGGAAAAACAAATCTTTCATTTAAAAAACATAAAAGGCCAAAAAAAAAGCTGCCCTCAAAAGCTTCATATGAGAATGTTAAGTATCTAACTGCAGAATAAAAATGTCTAAACCTACATCAGTCACTACGTAAGCACAAAACTAAAGTGAAAATTATATAAGAAATTAAGTCTCCATGTTCTCCTGTTCAACCCTTAGTCTTCTATTCTTCTGGATCTAGATCATGGTGCAGTTTCATAAGACATTACAGACCTGTCAAACAACATGCCTTGAATACACTGAGCCTGAAGGCATTGCACATACGAGATTTCACAAGGATGGACCCCAGGCAAGGTCTTCTTAGGTGCCTGAGCTTGCTGCCACCAACAGTCAGAGTCCTGCATACTCCTATTTGTGCTGGCTCTGGCACTCCGTCACCTGATGGACCCAGCACAGGGGAGGCAGCACATGCACACAGGCCAGCTCTTTTTGGCTGAAGTAAACCAGCTCAAGAAGAAAACAACTGTCTCAACCATCTCGAGAAGCCTCATCATCACAGATGCCGCATGCAACTGCATGAAGTTGCTTGCATCAGGAAAAAAGTAAGGCTTAATAATACCATGTATCCAACTCCACATATGCTTGTGTCTTACAAATGTCAATGTGAGAAGTATTCCCTGATTCCTATTACCTTTATTGCCATGAGTAGCCTTAGCACAGGCTTTCAGAAGCTGCAAAGCAAACGCCTTGCAACTTTCATGAGTGTATTTCAGTTCTGACCATTACAAGGCTTTATTGGTAATTCGTTTCACAAGCAAGAATTCTGTAGTAAGGAGTTATTTACAACTCGGCCGCAATAAAATAATCTGCAAGTCTTTTAAAATTACTATTCACAGCTAACGTATGTTGCCATACAAAAACCTGCTTTGACTGCCAATAACATACCAGAAAACAAGAGTTTAAAAAAAAATAATATAACTACCTAATTCTTTAGGAGGCAAGAAGGAATCTCAAGAAAACCCCACCTTTAAAAAACACTGCAACAGCCACAAGAGTGCAAACCACATTGTTAGCAAAACTATGTCTTTAATCTAGCTTTTCTGCAGTTCATAACTCCCCTCTTTAGTTTTAGTGGGGCTTGGTTGGTTTTTTCTAACGTTATTTCCCAACGTGGAAAGTTAAACCATTTGCTTGCAGGCTCTCGGCGGCAGAGAGAAGGAAGGGCACACTCCGGGGCTTGGCCCTTCCCGAATGGAGGATAACCCTTCCCAAGCAGGCCGAGGAGCCTCCCGCCGCCTCCCCGCCGGCTGCGGGGCTGGCTGTGAGCCGTGGCGGGGCAGCACGGGGAGCAGCAGCCCCAGCCCTCGGCAGCCAGCGCCGCTCGGCAGCCGAGTCACAGCCCGCTCCTTCTGGCCACACATCAGCCCGGCCATGCCTCAGAGACTCGTTTTTCCTTAAGCAGCACCAACACCCAGGTCCACCCGGCGGCCCCTCAGGAGGAAAGCGCTCCCGGAGGGCACCGAGCAGCGCGGCACGGCACCGCCCC
>VZTF01004373.1:5759764-5776500 GCA_013397755.1 Cnemophilus loriae | reverse complement strand
GCGCGGCCCGCCCCCCCCCCCCCCGCCCCGCTCCAGCCCGGGCCCCCGCCGGGACACCTGTCTCTGCGGCCGTCCTAAACGCCCAGGTGTTGATGACTAGAGGGAGGGCAGCAGCTGAACCGCCACCCGCCCGTATCAACACAGCAAGCAAGAGGAGCGCGACAGTCACCCACTGCCAGCCCCGGCCCCGTCCCGCCGCCATGGCCGCCCAGCCCGGCCCCGCTCTGCCACCTCCAACCAGGCGGCTCCGGCGGCGCAGGCGCGCACGGCCCGGCCGGGCCCGCGGGGCCCCCGGGTGGTGCGAACGTGGCCGGGCCTACGGCTGATTGTGGTCGGGGGTTGGGGTCAACAGCCCCGGAAATGGTGCCGTGTCAAGGAAAAGCCAAACCCTCAGCAAAGGCCGAGGCCCGCCCCCACAAATACAATTTGCGTTTCATAGAATCATAAGAATCGTAGAATCGCTTGGGTTGGAAGGGACCGTAAACATCACCTAGTTCCAACCCCCGTGCCATAGGCAGAGACACCTTCCAGTAGACCAAATTGTTCAGAGACCCATCCAGCTTGGTCTTGAACACTTCCAGGAATGAGGCATGCACAGCTTCCCTGAGCAGCCTGTTCCAGTGCCTCACCACCCTCACAGTAATGAATTCTTTCCTAATATGTAATCTAAACCTACTCTCTTTCAGTTTGAATCCATTCCCCTTGTCCTGTCACTATGTGCACTTCTAAATAGTCTTGCCTCAACTTTCCATTATGTTCCATTCAGGTACTGGAAAGCTGCAATTAGGTCACCCTGAAACCTTCTCTTTTCCAGGCTGAACAACTCCAATTACCTCAGCTTTTCCTCATAGGAGAGGTGCTCCATCCCTCTGATCAACTGGGTGTGGCGTTGCTCTGACGGGTCGATGTCCTTCCTATGCTGGGGTCCCAGAGAGCTGGATGCAGTACTTAAGCTGGGATCTCACCAGAGCAGAGTAGAGGGGCAGAATCAGCTCCCTCGACCTGCTGGCCACGCTGCTTTTGATGCAGTTTTTTAAATTGAGTCTGGATGTGTGTTACAGCCAGCCTGCTTGTGCAGGGCCCCCACCTGCCGATGAGATCGCCAGCAGTGCTGGAGTGCAGGAGCTGAGCTGCGTTGATGTAAGGGGGGCTGTGCAGCAGCGGGGCTGCGGGGTGGGAGCAGTCTCCACCTAAGCTCATGAGATCCGCTTGCAGCATCATCATGTGCTGCCCTGCTAACATAGATCTCTTTGTCAAAACTGCCTTATGGCACAGAGGTGTTTCTGCGAAGGGCATGTTTTGGGACCTACTCTTTGGAGCCAAATAGTTTATGGGAAAATTTGTGAAAAGCCTTGCTTTATAAAAATCGTAAAATGTATAACAAGTAATTTCTTAATTCTGCCCCTGCCATTCAAGCTTTTCATTATAAACGGTTAGCAGTAGTTTAAAGCCGTTTGACCCATTGCCATAGCACTCTGACAGTTTCCGGGTCTGAAGGCTTACCTGCTATAAGCACAATTCACTGGCTTGTGTTCAGGGCTGATTACGTTCAAGGAGTTGCTGATCATCGACCAGCTATTATATCTGAACAACATGAGAAAAGGTGACTTTTGCTTCTATGTGGATATAAAGCCTACTTTTTTGTTTTTCAAATACTCTTTTGTCTTGTCCTCATTACTCCTTTTCAATATATGATGGGCTAAACTCAGTTACACTTTAGTAGTAATGTTATTGGTCTTGTATTTGTACTAAGAGGGGATACTTGGACCCTATATGTGACAACCTCAGGTTTGTAGGCATATATAAATTGTGAGTGCACCCAAGCTGGTTTAAGAAGCCCAAAGCAATATTGTTTTTATTATAACAAAACGTTCCACAGCCTTTGGAATTAAAGGATTGCCACAAAAGAAATGTATTATCCTTTATTACAGAAGTCACAAAATAATAAAATGCAGTATTGGGTTTGACTTCAGTAATAACATGGCCTTGGTTTCAGCCATTTCCCAAAAGCAAAACTATGAGTAGTCTAGAGAAGCCTTTACTCAGGTAAATACTGTTAGCTGATTTATTTCTGCTATTACTGTTCTTATTTCTGTCACGTATTTCTGTGTAAAGCTGTTAGGCAAGGGAGATGAGCCAAAATACAGATCCAAATTAATGTTAGCTGAAGGGAAATAGAGCAAAATATTTTCAGGAAATAAATTTAGTAAAAAGTAAAAAGAAAAATATAATCCAACACATTCATAAAGTGGATACATTAATGATATTTTTCAAATATGGTTTTCTTTTAGCAAGATAAAATTGACTATTATGAAAGAAAACCACTTTAATATGGGTGTCATTCAAGTAAAAGTATTGACTGTGATGGTTTCATCTGCAGGCTGAGCCTGCACAGCTGTGGAGAGAATGTTTTGTATGTCTTGAAACAGCGTAACATTATGCTTTGAGGCTCATGCAGAAATTCGGTTGGTTTGATTTCTGTGGCGTGCTTTCTAACTGGCACTCAAATGTGAATGACTTCCTGCTAGACATAAATGCAATCTTGAATCCATGCTTTACTGTATACAATGCTATTTGATATGTTTTTACATTGTCTGTGAACAAACTCACAAAGCAAACACTACTTTCAGATACACTGTATAAAACCAACAGCAAGGTCAATAAAAGTTTCTTTCGACATGCTGAAAGCTAAGGAGAATTTGAGCAGTGTTTGTCCAAAACAACCCTGTTCAGTCTGTTCTGCTACATCCATGGGCTCTTGATTTATGTTCCATCTCTCACATAAAGTATTTTAAAATTGGTCTTGGGATTTAAAAATTCTTTGTATTTTCCTAAAAATTGCCTGTTGTTTTATATCAGTCCTTCCTACATCAGCAGTGGAAATGCCCCGCCATCTGTTTGTCCCCAGTACTTACTGTTATCTTAGAGACTGTAGCCTAAGATAAATGGTGGTGCTAATAGGCTTTTGTCTCTGCTGCTAAAAAACAAATCAATGTTTCTACAAGGACAACTTTTGTTCAAATGTATAATATTGAAAGAATATTCTAGAGAAAGACTTGTATGGACAAGGGATTACTGAGAGGATCTACAGCAGACAACACTGTGACTGGATGGCACTGAGTAATTAATGAAAAACACAGGAGGAAATTCACCTCTTTCACTGAGAGGGTCTGTTCCTACAGTGGCCAAATTCTGACCTCAATTATATCTGTGTGACCTAATCTAGCAGCATCTGTTAAAAAATGCGTGCCTAGCTCCTTTTTGCTGTCTCGAATTTTCTGTAAGTGTGCTTTGAAATCTAATTAAGTTTTGTAGTTATATAGTTATATAATTTGTTTACATTTTTATCTTAATTTTAGTTACATTTTCTAGTATTAACATAAACACATGAAAAGCAAATATGAGAATAATTTCCTTAATAAAAATAATCAAGTTTGATTAGCGCTTGCTAATTAAAATATATTTTTAAATAACTGTATGTTGTGTTTTTCTGTTTTGAGTAGATCTGTAGAAGCACTGTACTCTTGGGTTTTAAAATTCTTTTTATTTTCTCTTCCAATCCTTTCTTTTGGCTTCTTACAATACGTGTGTTCATCCATTCACTGAACAACACTGGAAAGAATGAACAGATTTATTCATAGTGAATGTCTCCATCAACTACCTCTCAAATCTACTAGGAAAGACCCTTATGCCTTCTCTCATGTTTGAGAAGAGCTATGTGTAAACATTTTCAAAGCTACTTAGTCATCCTCACCTGAATCCCCCATAAAACTCATCATCAGTGTGTGATCTGTCAAAGTGTATAAAATTTGAGTCACGCGATTATCCAGACCTCTGTTTCCCATACTGTTTTCATCTCTCTCCCAACAATCTTTTTCCACGTGTTACATGTTCTCTCTTACTTCTACTGTCAGGTCTTTTGAGTATGGGTTAATGAAATGATAAGTTTGTACAGCATGTAGCACCAGTGTGTGCTACTTTAGCACTCTCTGGTCCTTGGCAATGTGTTAATGAGCATTAATATTGATAATGAGAAAAAAAATACGGCTGCTAATTAGAAAAACCAAATAGCCATCAATAATAATTAAAAAATACTACCAATACTTCCATTGCTAAATTTCCTTTTGTTAGTACTTCTTTTTTTTAAATCAAATTCTAAATTATAGTAGCTTCCTTTTTTCCTTTGTAACCTCAAAATAATTATTGTCACATCATGTCACAGAATAATATGTTTTTACAGTATTATTTTGGTCTGTTGTTGCATTCTGTCTCAAAACAAGTTATGAGTAATATATTTGCTTTTTGTAATTGCCATACTGGTCCACTGCTCTAATAAAGTTGTCATATGGAACATGTAATGGACCACATTACGTTTTTGGAACTGCTTCTTTTTATTACAATTCTGTAACTTTCTGATATCTTTGTAGATGTGATCCATGGCGATAATAAACTTGTTGGACAAATACAGCCAGTTACTGTTTGCTTCACCCAAGTCTGAAAGTTATCTTGGCATTGTTAAATGAGCATATTTAAAGTTTTCAGTGTTGGAAGGAAGCTAACCACAAACTTGTATTATACAAATATTAATATAGGAATATGGCAACTTACGATGTTTGTATCTGTTTCAAATGGTTCGAGTCTGCCTACTAAGATTTTTAAACAGGATTCTCACTGAGTTAGGGTTATCTAACACTAGAGTGTATATCAACACGTGCAACACTGTGATATTTTCATGGTTAGAACATGGAAAGGCAGTAAGTAGTTGCTTTGGGAGGTGATTTACACATGTAAGCCCCAGCTTTGAAAAGAAAACTGTGTGTTGTCTGTGCAGAGTGCTTTCTCCAAAGTGTTCCTCTGTAGTCTTTGTTAGGACTAATAACACTAACGTCATTCTGTGTTTTTTCCATGTATTCCATTGTACAAACCAACCCCCTTGTTTTGCACTGGCTTCCGTGTCTCCTACTTAAGTTCAGCCACATAAAGCTTGCTAAGGTATCACATCCCCATGATGTTCTGTATAAACTGGAACATCAGTTCAGCTATTGTAAAACTTTGAAGACAGGTTTTAAGAACGTGTCTTAGAAGTAGTAAAGAGCTAGTTCCTACTCCATGATGTCTGAACTGGATGTATGCACAGCACTGCAGTGTTTCTTAACCACTGAAGAAATGCACAAATCAGGTCAAAGTTGTCTTGAGAATCTCAGCAATGTACCAGCCATTCAATTACTGTCCTTTGCAAGTTCCACTGAAGTCTGATACCAGTCACAGAGGTTATTAAGTGGGAAATGTGTCTTTTTTAGCCTCAGACTGACAAACTAGAATCTTGAACAAAAATCCTCTTGGTAACATTTTACCAGCTGTATTTTAACTTAAGATGGCTGAGATACAAAGCACAGAAATACAAAGTTATGACCTACCACTACCTTTTTAAGTTCATTTTTTGTGCCAGAAATTGATCTTCTCTACTGATTAAGTCATAAGATACAATGTCTAGAGACAAGAGGGCAAGCCCATGGTTAAGCAGCAGGTGTGAGTCTGAATTTACTTACTTTGTGAGGCTTTAGTCTGGTTTTATGAGTATAATAATCTAAACCTTTTCTGGTCACACAAATGCATCAACACAGAATGTAAAGGAGACTATGTAGGTTGGAACAAGAGCAGAATTCTGCTTCGGATTTTGTGTTTTCATTCTATGTAAATGTTTCTCAAATTCTAGAAGGTTTTACTAGAGAGAAAGGAGTTGTTTCATGCATTTGCTGTCATCTTTGATTTTCCCTTTAGGAATAATGTTATGACATAGACTCATAACATATCCTGCATAAATGTCAATAAAATACATATCTTCCTAGTTTTCTTCTGTGCAGGGTTGTGATTTTACAATTACTTTTTAGACTTGAAAGGGGAGGCTACATTGCTTTTGTAGCATAAATATGGATTCAGATTTGAATAAGTAACAGTTAAACTGACCTTTCAGACCCTTACTGCTTTGGATGGCCCCATCGGCTTCATTGGAAAAGTATCTGGTAAATGACTACTCCCTCATCAGCATCAGCACTTGTTAAGCTACAAGGCACGTAGGGCACTTGCCTGGAGCTCTATGCTATGCAGGGACATGGCCATTTGAGAAAAAAGAGATGCGTATCTAACCTACTGACCTGCAACTCCCTTGGTCTCTAATAACACGTGTAACGGTGTGTGAGACACCATTTCTGAATTCATGAATTACAATAGTCTGTGGTCATCGTTACATTGTCTTGACTTTCATGAAAACGTTAACATACACCTTTACAGAAAAAAAAAATCTTAAAATATTAAACTGAAATACAACTAAACTAAAGTTGCTAAAATTGGTCAAGACCAGTGTCTTTATTGTCTGTAATTTTCCCAGTATTCTGTAGCTACTCTTTATTTAGAAGAAAATCTAGATTTGTGCCAAAATTTGAAATTTAACAACCTTGTCAATCACTATAGCAATAACATCACTTAAATTAACATTTATTTAAAGGAGCTGTAAGACTTGATTAAGAACTGGATATGTCGTACTGAAACTATGGTGTTACTGTAGACTTCCATTCAAACAGGACTTAATTTTGAGCTGCTCTGGTACGAAACACCTCTTTTGTGACTTGATAAAAATGATCAAGCTTTTAAATAGAATTAATGCTGTTTGGATTTGGGGTGTAAAGAGAATTTGCCAAAATTTTCACTTAAAATATATATGTGCATAAACACTACACATTTTTTATTAACGTGAATTATGTTACCAGCTTTCCCTCTATTTATCTAAACATATTTGTTGTGTTGTATGTTCTACCATGTGCTCTTTTCTTCATGTGTATGAGGGACAGCTGTGTAGCTTGAGGGAATATCTATTGAGCTGGCTCTAGCTGATTATATTTCACCTGGAGATTCAAATTCATAATCACAAGCAATACAAATATAGGGGTGTCTAATATTCTGCTGGGATTACTCTCTGAGCTTGTTTACGTGAAATCTGTGTTAAGACTAATAGATGTATTTTTGCTTGGATTAACCTTTGTACTGACAATTAAGTCACCAGAAAATACCCAGGATTTTCATGCTTATGGTGCTTTACATAATAGCACTAATTCGTCATGTCTGATTCTCTTATAAGCAGATTTACTGGAGATGTAGTATGAAAAGACATAGTTTATATTTGAAAATATATATTTGTACCATGTGACATTTCAAATATATGACAGTTTGCGGTACAGTCATGAACTTAGCCTACATCCACAAAATTATTTTAAGCTCCTGACTCATGCTTTGGTTCCCAAAGCACCGACTATGTGGAAAGTACAGACACAATAGGAAGAAGAACTCAAATCCCTTTGTAAGAGTGGCCTGGCCTATGGCTAATTTCTGAACAACTGACTTAAATCAAAGATGCGTCTTTGAAATATTATCTCCTCAACAGACAGCAGTGAACAAACTGACATGGTTCTTAGGGACATGGTTTAGTGGTGGACTTGGCAATGCTGGGTTAATGGCTGGACTTGGTGATCTTAAAGATCTTTTCCATCCTAAATAATTCTGTGTTTCTGTTAGTCTAAACAGAACACCCTGAACTTAAACAGAGGACAGGCTGACACACTGTCTCTAGATCTGCATCTTCTACATTTGAGAGATGCGCAGAACAACCTGAGCCCATGTCTCTTTCATGTCAGTAAGATCCATGGATAAGTACATTCAGAGGACTCTATCTCCTGGCATGCACCAGTGCCTGCACCAGTTCCTGCACCAGTGCCTGCACAGCTACAGAGCATCACTAGGGAAAACAAATGAAAACTTGAGATTTAGTGTGGCTGTGAGATTCACTAAGGAAGAGCAGCACACATTAGAGAAGAGAGAGGATGAAAGAGCCATCTAGAATAACGTATGGAAGACTCAAGTACCTCCACCCTGCTTCTTAAGAGCCTGGTATTCTTCATTTCTACCTACCAAAGTCACCTTAAATGAACTTCTTTGAAATATTTTTCTCTTCTATTGTGCTTATCTTTCTTTTCTATGTCTATTTTAAAAGTTATTATCTCAGTGCAAAAAAAGTGTCTAAAAATCTTTTGCGCATCATTAAAGAATTGCATGCATTTAATAATAATAATAATAATAACATAAATAACAGATAAAGCATAGTTTCTTCAGAAAAAAACCACATGACAGCTCAAATGTTTTTGAAAATGTACTCATTTAGTGTATTTTCATCAAACCACAACTTACTGCGTGTATGGCAGCAGGGAGGACAAGTGTGGAATCCTGAGGTGTTGCTCTTGCCCTGTGTTATAACAAGTTGAACAAAATGTGGCTGATTTTTCGATATAATTAATTTGTTAATTTAAGTTTTGGGTTAATCCGTAAGTGATGCATTATTTAATTAAATTTTGTCCAGAAGGCTTATCCCAGCAAATATTACTTCAGATTAAACTACTCACAGACTTTGAGAGAAAATTTATTTAACAATCTCTTCTAACATTTGTTAATTTCAGTAATCCTTGTATTGGAATCTTGATCATGGCTAAGTGTTGTACTACCTGGTTACTGCTTAAATCAGTAAAACCATTCGGGGGACAAAGATGGTTGTTGTTGTATGAGTGCCGTCACTTTTCTAACTCAATTTCTAAAATTTTGTATTATATTTTATTTGTTGTTATTATCAGAGCTTACCCTGATCAAATATGCATTCTAATAGTGTATCACTCCCTATCAGTATGAATTTAGTTTACTATACACAAAAAAAAAAGTGTAGAGGGTCGGGGACTGTGTTATATTTTAATACCAGAAATACTCTTGAGTGCTTTGTTATAAATGTCTCCATAAAGACATGATAGGAATAGGCTTGCTTTCAGATGTTTATTGAAAACAAAGGCTTCATGCCCTTCAAAAAAGACTGGTGTCAATTCAATTTATGAGGTTTATCACGTCAGCAGTTTCAGTTTTCTTTATTGTACGTTTTCAAAGTTAAACTGTTACTATTTTTGTCACTGCATTTTTTTCTAAAGATGTGTGGACTGCTATACTGTTGTATGTTCTGTGACATATCTATTAAGTATGTATGGTAAGTAACTATGTAAAATACATAGAGACTAAGTCTGTACAGTAATTTGATAAAAAATCTGGAATATTCATCAGGGATCAAATTGATCAAATAATGTGTAGTAAGTCTGTAGTTTTAGAAGTTTGACTTTCTTTTTTCCCTGCAATTAATTTTTGTTTGTTAAAAAATATACCAACAAAAGTGTCATATTTGATTAGTGTTTACTCCTAGAACTGTACAAGCTTTAGTTATAAGCAATCCTCTGCTTGTGTTTAAAGAACTTACTTTCATTAACTTTGCACATATTTGGCTTTGAAGTAGCAAATAGAGAGTCCTGCTAGTCTACAGATAGTATGAAATTGTGATCCTGTCTACAGTCTGTAAGAACTAGCAGATGAAAGAGCATTTTATTTCAGTGTCTCACTCATAAAACCAGGTTTCAGTCAAGGAGAAAAACAGATTACAGATCAATCCGTGTAATAAACGTAATACCCAGAAGCTGAAAAATGTATCTAAAATTTGTAATAAAATTCTCATGGAAACCAGATGGGACATGGAACTTCCTCTCCATTTGGCACTGGAAGATATGTGTGGACTTTCAAGCAGCATTTTTCATTGTTTAACTTGAGAAACAGAAGCAGCATCTTGTTCTGTACGCTGTATGTATTTGACTGTGTTCTGATTATTTTATAAAAAGAAGAATTAATCCAAATTAGAAGGTATTCTTCTGAAAATGACTCTTGATCAGCAAATGACTTAGAAATTAGGTGCATGGCTGGATCAGCTGCCTTTTTCTCTATTGTCCTCTACTTCTTGAGAGAATAATAAAGATTGTAAACATATACATGCATACAGACAAACAGGCTTTGAGGACAAAACATTATAAATTGTATCTTAATATTTAATTGCACTCTGATGCCTGTATATATCCACTTAAAATGGAGGACATAATTGCAAGGAACTTCTTCCCTTTCCAGCTGCTAGTAAAGCATACTTTGCTTTTTTACTACTCTAATAATGTGAAATCCTAATTACAACCTCAGCACTACTAGGAAAAACATCTGGGCTCACATCTATGCCATTAGTAATTCACACTTGTTTCATGTTTATTAGGCATTGTATTTTTGTATGGATGTATCCTTCTATATAGACACTTACAAAATATGCCAACAGCTATTTCTCTGTAACAGTGCAGAGTTTTCCAAACAGGCAATCTCTGTCAAGTAAGTAATTTTGTCATCTTTTACTTAGGAACTGAATGTTTCCTGCTCGAAGAAATAATCACAAGCTGGTCCTTGAATTTCTCAGGTCATGACCGTGCCTGCTTGGTGGAGAATGCTGGTGAGGAAGATGGTTTCTGAAACAAGTCTGTTGGCAGTCAGGGTGATTGAGTACATTCAAAAATTTTCAGTACAACACTGCCTTATGCCTTCATAATTTCTGATTAGCACATTTTCATGTAGTCTTCTCTTGTCTGGCATTGCTGTGTCCCAGTGTAAGTTCTTACATGGCCTTAAGCATGACATAAAAGCTCGTATGTTGACTGTCAAGATATCACTGGCAATTTGTCAGTCCAAGAGCTTTACCACAGATTTTTTATCCCTGCAGTCTATCTTAGAAATCGTGGAAAATCTTCTGGTAGGTCAGCTTGTTGGCAACAGAGTCCAAGTAAACAGCAAATTCTGATGACCACTATGTGTTTAAGCAGAATTTGGACTGCCTCATCACTGTTAACAAACCAGATTTAATGTTACTTAGGCATAGGTGGTTTGATGGCAGTCATGACAGACTGCACCACATAAGATTTCTCTACTTCCTTGACACCAGTGGCAGCGCACAAATATTTTACAGGGTAAAACTGATGGCCATCAGTTATGCATATGTGCAAAGTGATTAGACAGGGCAATGCACACATGCACAAACACACAGAGGCACGACGATTAACATGGTCAGTGAACACCTGATTATAGACCACATGACTATCACGAGGGAGCCATAGATGGCTATTTTTAAGGCTATCTGTATCATAAAACTACTGCTGTATACTCAATTTTTTTTAAGTTGAATTTCCGAATTTATTCACTAGGTGGCAATGTAGTATGTCATTTGTCCAAAATTTACGGCAGAGTGGAACTGGTCAGAAATAACTGCACTACATAAATCTTTTACACTGGATTGCAATAAAAATAAAGCTCGTTAATTCCTAGTCTATTTTTTAAAAAAATATGCTCGCAAAAATTTATACTTTATTTACACCCTAAGTAGAAAATACATGAGGTTGTTGTAGATTGCAAAGCCCATAAGAGTCACATGGACCCAGTAGACCCCATCATCTCTAGTATTTAGTTCAGAAGCGTCAGGGCTGGTGTGGAGTGTGATGTAAAAAGGAGCACATGCAGCTCAGTTGCTTCAGGGGAAAGAGTTAGTTTCAGTCAGTGAGAGAAACCTGATTACAGACAGGAATTAGAAATATTTTACTAGAATGAGTTGCTGAAGTATATCTGCTCTGATCATATCAGAGCTGTAAGCATCAATGTGCAAACTGATTCAGAGCAGAAGAAAAATGCGTGTAGCTTTGTCTGTGAGTTCCTTGGGTTTCTCTCTTTTCTTGTAACACTGATGCTTTAGAAAATGCCTAGAGGTGTCTCAGACATGTGGGATGGAGGTAGTACCTGCACCAACGTACTGACACTAGTTAGAGCTGTCTCCTGGAGACCTGTGGTGGAATGAGGTCTGCACTGTGGGGTCAGAAGAAGACACTGCCGAGCTAAAAACCACCATTAGAATCAGTTGCAATCCCTCTTTTAAGACCCACTGTGCATGGAATGGATAGGCTGGGGATAGGATAGCCTATGGCACTGCCTGTGCAATAGATAGGCTTCACTTCAGTATTAAATATTCCTTTTATAGACATAAATGTGAAGAGTTAAAATAAAAACATTCTGTTTTATAGAATCAAGTTGTTATTTTTCTCATTTGTCTTGTGAATTAATGAATACTTTGTCAGTCAGATTCAATCTTTGTTGGTTTTCAGAATGTCTTCATGCAGGGCTAACTGTTTGCCTTGTTTTCTGTAGGCGGCCTTTTGCTTTCTCCATTTTCATTATGTGACTTGACCAGTTAATTTTTTGTCTTTTAAGCTGTCCATACTTTTGACTCTTGTAAAATTGGCAAAGTTTGTGTTTAGAAGGTTTTGCTGCCCTGATGCTTTATAACCCTGATGGTTTAGTCTGTCTGACCCAGAAATCTTTTGTCCTGAGCACTTGCTCCTGAGTCAAATTGTCTCAATTATACTTCCATTCATTTGATAGATTGTACTCCTGCTGTAATTCTCAAATAGACAATAATTATTTAGGACATTTAATTATTTTTGGACTAGGCCTGTCATATTATCAGAATTTTCAGTGCTTTTGATTTGTGTATTTTATGGGACCAGCTAAGAAATTACTTATTGTTAAAATGCATGTTGCAAATTTAGGAGAATTTGGAATTTGTACTATATTTTAGATTTCTTTTTGCTGGCCATATTAAAAGTAAACAAATCCCAAAACACCAGAAATTTTTTACAACCAAAAGTGGCTCTCATTTTGGGAATAGTGGCGCCCAACCCCACCAGAGCATTATAAACCCTCCTAAAATCTTTCTTTGTCATTCTATTTTAATAGGGAAGTCCACTGGCAATGTAATGCAGCAGAAATTTAAGAGCTATGTATGTTTTGAATTATTAGGGTAAAACTGATGATTTGACTTTAATGTTTTTTTCCCTATTGTCCCTTGTTTTCAGTTATGTTACTGTGCCTGCTGTTAAGTTTCCTGCCTGTTGTCATCTTCCTTTGCATTTCTTCTGTATGTGGGCAAAGTGGAGACACCAAACTACACCGTGACACGATCCATCATTACTGCATTGTGAGGCTTGCAATATTTGTTGTTTCTCTTAAAAGCTCACTTTGTGAATCAAACCATCAAGAAAGAATCTTAGCTTTCAGGTAACCAAAAATATGAAGTTTTATCTTCCTAGTAGGAGACAAATTTTGATCATATGACTTGAATATTCCAAAATGCTTTTAAAGACAGTAGACTAAAGATAAAGATAAAATTATTTTTAAATTAGTATGGTATGTAAGAAAAACTTTCTATTTTGGGCTCAGAGTGATTGCTGAATCCTGGACATTCAGGAGACAAACAAAAGAGCTTTTAAACAAAGGAAAAGCATTTAAAAATACTAGCAGGCAAAATTATCCCGTGCATTGTTGATTTCAATGAAGCTGACTTTCCAAGCTGCAGATAAGAAAACAGCTGCTTTTTGGTAATAATAGAATTAGTGCCCTGCTTGAACATAATGTATGCCCCTAACAAAGTCTAACACTCCTACAATATAGAAGCCAATGGTGTTTACATTATGCGTACTGGGGAATGAAACTGGTCAGATGCTTCTTGCAGGATTCACAGAGCTTTTGAGTATTGATAACAAAAATTCTTGATAAAGCATGTAAATGGTAAGAGCAAACAATAGCAACTGCTTGGGTTTTTATCCATTTGAATCCATATTTATTGAGCTGAGCAGAGCTGTTGTTACCATTTACCAGCTTTATAACTTTACAGAATGGATGAAGTAGGATGAAAAAAAAACCTAACCCTGACTTAAGTCAAAGACATAGAAGATAAAGGGAAGCCCCAAAATTAACAGTTTTGACTTTATCTTAACTAGTTCTGTTAGGGGAAAATATATTATGGTAGATCTGACAGCCCAAGGGAGGTGAGGCTCCTGTAGTGTCCCCAGGTCCAACAAGTAACAAGTCTAAAGATGTTTTCCCAGTATGCACAAGCACATGGAGCACCTGGACACACCACACACCTGTACATATACAGGGCCTGGCCACTCAGACTACAGACAGACGTGAACACAGCCAGCACCAAGGGCTTCATCCTGTTCCCTCTCTGGCTGAGCAGGGTAGAGATCCTCTATAGTAGTATAAATATTATATAAAAGTAGTGTGATTCCCTCCAGTAGCAAGGCTCACACGCCAAGTCTGCCCAGCAGGTGCTCCAAAATCTCATTCTCTCCAGTTATGAGGACCTGGACACAGAAACTCCCAAGGCTGCAGCCCCGCTCCAGTTCAGGGAGTCATAGAATGGTTGAGGTAGGGAGGAACATCTGGAGGGCATCTGTTCTAATCCCCTTGCTCAAGCAGGGACACTTCAATCCATTTGCCCAGGACCCTGTCCAGATGACATTTTGTTATCTCCAGAGGGGGAGACTCCACAACCTTTCTGTGCACAATCTGTTGTTAATGCTCCGTCAGCCTCAGAATGAACAAGTATTTTCTAATGTTCAACCTCCTGTGTTGTCTCTGATCTTGTCACTGAGCAGCACTGAAACCAGACTGACTCTGTTTTCTTTGCACCTTTCCCTGAGATATTTATATACACTGATGACATTGCCCCTGAGCCTTCTTTTCTCCAGGCTGAACAGTCCCAGCTCTCTCACCTTTTCCTCGTAGGAGAGATGCTGCAGTCCCTTAGTCATCATTGTGGTCCTTTTCTGGGCTGTCTCCAGCATGTCCATGACTCTTGTATTGGGCAGCCCAGAACTGGAGCCTGTACTGTGTGTGTGGCCTCGCCAAGGCTGAGTAAAGGAAAAGATGACTTCCCTTGACCTGCTGGCAACACTCCTTGTAATGCTGGAGCTCAGCATGTACTGTTTGCCACCTTTACTGCAAGGTCACGTTACTGGCTAATGTTCAGCTTGCTGGGCAAAGAAAACAAGTCTTGTCCTGCAAAGCTGCTTTTCAAAATGTTCTGCCTGCATCTCATAGTGTGCCACACACCCTTACAGAGTGACCCTGCCACAAGTCTGAAAGGTGATCTAGAAAGCTGCTCCCAATGTCTAACTTTGATGGGTTTCATGGGTGGATGCTGGGGCCGAGGATTTCTTGGGAGAGAGCACTGTCAGTCCCTTTTACCTGGGATGTTCTGATGAAGAGAAATAAAAAGTGTGTGCTCATTTTTAGCTTTGTCAGTAGAGCCTGTTGACTAGTGACTGCAGCTCTGAATATAGGGGAGGTTTCGGTACTGTAAACACCACCAAGCTTATTTGCAAAGCATAGGCCTTATAAAATGGCAAGATGCATTAGAAGTATTCTAGTATTAATACTATCTCTTCTAACCAAAGTAATTTATGAAGCTGAAGTTTTTGTTTATTTTAGTGAGAATCTTGAAGTGGTGTTATGTAGCATATTGGATTTCCTAGAACATACCCCAGTAATGTAGGTACAAAACTGTTGAGTTTTTTAAAATAGCAGACAGGACTTTCACTCTTCTGAATGCTTATGAAAACATGGACCAATATGCTTGCAAGAAATTCTAAGCAGAGGTCCAAAGGGGGCAAATCTTGAGGACCCTAATCTGCTTTCATTTGGGCTTGACTCTGATAAAAGTATTACTTGCTCCTGTGCGGGTTTTGCCTGAACAAGCACTGTGCAAGACTTACAATGCCAGGACTTAGCCCACAAAAATTATTAGCTCAGGTCACAGTCTAGGCTTTCGTATATAATTTATCTGTCACTTACTTATGTTATAAAAGTGCAGAGGTGATAAAGAAGTCATCTCTCAGGTCATATAGCAGTTTAAACTGCTGTGTCTCTGATGATGCATTGTAGACAAAAGGAGATAATAAGATCCAGGGGAAGATAGAAGAGTAGAAGTAAAAAGCTTGCACAGCTATTGAAAAGAAGACTTACATTATTTTGCTACAGACTCCATAGGAGCATCTGATCCCCTTTTCTTATGAAGTGTAGTTCTGACTGCCCCAAAATTGCTTTAAACATGAAAAAGATGAGACTACTGTGCTTAATAATGCTGTTAACACAATGTCTGAAGATTTGTCCCTTCTCTGTACTGCACATAAATACTGCTTGGTCTTCATCTGTGCAAAATGTAGAGGTAAACTTTAATTGAGGGCTTTTCTTTGGGGATCATGTGCATTCAGGGGGAACAAAACTCCTATTATCAACTGAGAAATATAACAAGTTTGAGAGCGTTGTCGCATAGATACTGAAACGTTAATTCATGCTCCTGTGACATCGTCTGGATTACTGTAATTCCCTGCCTGCAGGTCTCACTCAACCCTCCTTTCACAAAATAAGAACTTGTACAATAATGCGACCACTGAGATTTCAGGCATATACAATACCTGGTCATCATATGTCTCTGCACTGACATCTCAGTGCTGTCTGCCATTAGGTACCAGACCGATTTGAAGATCCTGGTGATGTGTTTTAAAACACCACATGTATCCAAATGAGTTTTTGGTTCCCTATTGTCCAGGTCCAATTTTGCTGAAGTGTAAAAATGTTGTGCTTTCATTTGTTCAGAGGATTACAAACCACTGTGTCCCGTACCTTCTTCATGCAGCTATGGAACGCTCTGTGTCACAAAAGATTTGGAGTGTCAGTCTTGTCATTGACTTGAGGTCAAGACTGTGGTGGGTTGCTTAACTTTTCTCTCTTTTACCAGAATCTCTGGTTGTGTTGGGACATATTTAATAGAACATTTTAGGGTTTCCTTTTCTTAAAACTGTTTCAGAATTGAAGCATCTTTACCAGAGGACTTTTCAAGTGTCAGTAATAGTGTTGGCATTTCTGATTTTCTGAGAGGCACAAGAAGAGGGAAGGGAAGGGAAGGG